>JAUELC010030598.1:0-12891 GCA_031471745.1 Cryptochiton stelleri
GAAGTGAATGGCCGCTACCTGAAAATTGATAAAAATAGTAATCATTGGTATGTCCGTACAACATTTCTATCATATTGGAATTATATAATTAAAATAAAGAGTTGAAAGTAAATTGGACTAGGCTGTTAGCTTAGCAAGCATTTCCGGTTTCAACGATTAAATATCATGGTAGTATCATTGATAGTATAGCCTAAAGGGCCTATAGGCCCTTTAGGTTATACTATCAATGAGTACAATTACTAGTTCTGGATACACAAATTTCTATATGAACGATTCACAATTTTCTATATAAAGATTCACAAATTTCGATATAAACGATTTACAATTTTCTATATAAGCTATTCACAATTTTCTACATAAACGATTGACAATGTTCAATATAAACGATTCACAAACGCCTATTTAAACGATTCACAATTTTGTATACAAACGATTCACAATTTGCTATATAAATAATTCACATTTTTGAAGTGATATATTTTGAGAAGCACTTACCGTGATGATTACAGTAAGGAATAGGAGAATCACCGAGTAAAACATCCCATTACTGTTTATGTGGACCTGAGGAAAAGAAGAAATAAACAGATGAAACCGTAAGCAACTTTAATGTCGCGTAAGTTCTGCTCAAATCCAACAGCACAGTTTCAACTGTCAATCTGGGCACCAACTGTTTTGTGTGCCGTCAAACAGTACAGCATCAATGATAGTGGCTTTCTAGTGTTGGTAATTTGTAACATCATTCAGCCTGATTAAAAAGGTAATGTCAAGACGTTCATGGTATGCATGCAATATTTGTTGTTTGGTGGGGTTTTCAGGTATAGTCATTTTAGCAAGTTCTTCAGCATCATTCATGGAATTTTAATGTTCACAATTGCTTGTTCTTCGACATTTGTGATGTAAATGTATGGCTTTTTTCAAATTAACTTAGTGGTGATGCGTTTTTAAGTCAGTTCATTGTTTTTAATATACTTACTACTTTGAATTCATGAATAGGCCTATGTACCTTACTTTGACATATTATAAACTTATATATTTATTGGTTTTCGACCACTCAAGATCAAACATTGCAGAATGATTTGTTTCAGGCTTGATTTTTATTTATTTATTTATTTATTTTTATTTGTTTTTGTTTTTTTTGGGGGGAAGGTACCTTTTAACATTTCTCCAACAAAAGGAGATGTGACTTACCGTTGACCCAGCGTCTACAATAGCAGTCTTGAGGAACCATGGCAATGCTAACCCAAGAAGAATGTCGAATACGTTACTTCCAATAGAGTTAGATACAGCCATATCACCCATACCTGAAATAAATACAACAGAATCGTGTGTTTCAAACTTACCGGTATCAAGTCATACTGATGGACATATTGCTTTGTAGTGAATTGTGTTTGCGCGTTGTTTTTGTCTAATACAAAGAGCATTTGTAAGATAACCACGAATCAAAATATGATTTGACCAAGAAGCTGGTAATTTAAAAGTTGTTTCAGTGGCAGAAGTTGAGATACTTATAAATCGAGACTTTCTGGATTACAGCTTGTTCTTTATTTAAGAGCAACGTTTAAATGTCTGTTCTGACATCGTTCTTAAATGAAGAATATGCGGTAGCCATACCTCATAGCTACCTCGTTACTATTATTGAAATAAAGAAGTTGTAATCCAGAAAGTCTAGAGTACATCAATTTAATACTAACATAACATAATAAGATAAAACATTATGTGTTAAGTTGCCCAAAACACAAAAGTTTGGTTCAGAAACCAGGATGTCATAAGATAGTAAGGCACAAAAAGTCAGTTACAGTAAAATGTTGCATGCAGATTATCTTGACTAATGATAACAAGGCCAGTTAAATGGACAACTACATTTAAGAAATCTAATGTCACAATGTAAGCCTTTACTTGGAAAAGGTATGTTGCTCTTCTAGCAAAGGGCAACAGGAAGCCGATCTTTTGTGCCATTGTATCTTTTGTGTGATTGTCTTGTATCGTGTCATTATTTGTTGCCAGTGACGTTGATGGTGGTTTCCTTTACCCATTGGGCTGACACGCCGTCAAACGGCGTTAAAGTACAGTCAAAATAATAAAAAAAGTAGGTAAAGAACACCTATTTCCACATGACCTAACAGACAGTGTTATTGACAACAAAACAGATAAAGTACCTGTATTTATCTTACCCTGTTTAGCGACGAACAAACTTGCCATGGCATCAGGTATACTTGTACCGGCCGCTAAGAAAGTGATTCCCATTACACTGTCAGGAATACTTAACGTGAAGCCAATCAGAGTCACCTGCAATACAATTCAACCCAGATTTAAAACAATTCTCACACGACAACCTCTATATTTTGACTATATAAGATAGATATAAGGGTCGAGTGCGCATGTATGTTTTTGTCTGGACATATAGCCGGGAGTGAACCACCTCGACACAGCAAATGGGCTTATTTGTAGTCTTAAAGCATACATATATTTCTGAACGAGTTATACCGAGGACCTGACTTTAAGCCATGAAAGATTGTCAGTTTTTCTGCTTAAACTGATGACAAATATAACAGATTTGCTAATATATTCCCGTGAAACTTACCATCCAAACCATAACATATGAGAAGGCGGCAATCCAGAATATAGACATGAAGAAAGTAACCATAAACCATTTCTCCCATCTTAAACATAAACAGTAAATAATTAATTCGATTTTATTGTTTTTTGTTCTTAAGTAACATACTTTTTTTGAAAGATCTAAAATAAAACCGGCCTCCGGCAAACTATATCTACCATTTTAATACTTGACAATTAAGTGTTTTTTTCTCACGTGATATAATGTTCTGTTCCAAATAAGGAGAATCAGCGTTGTTAGGTATTTAGCCAGTGCATCCGGTATTAAAAACAAGTGTTCCATTTTTTAGAAAGGAACATAATGATTTCTCAGCTCTTGACCATTATTGTTTCTCCCAGTAAATTTACTAAGTCAAACAAAGAAGTGATATACTATCGCATCCTTGACATACAGTTCAATTAATTTAAATAGAATTTTTTTTAATAGTTTAATTTTCCGTTTGACCACGTACCTTTTCTTCCTACAATCTGGAACTGTGAAATACATTAGACCTCGTAAGGGATAGGATATGGCCCATTTTGCACACGCAATGTAACCGTCTTCTGGAATTATAGAAATATTGATATCTATGGACACACTGGATGACGAGTTACTGATCCCTCATATAATTATTATGGAGAACATCTTTTCGTATGGGTTAATTATTAATGAGAAATGTCTTATACATTCTGTAAAACCGTTAACATTTTGGGGTTGATTGATTTATTAAATATGCTGCGAAAAAATGGGTGGAATTTCAAAAGCCATCAAGATTTGGTATTTGGTAAGTTGACTAACCACTGTCTTACAGTCTAAATTAATGTTTATCATATACTTAACCAACACAGTAAATCTTATTATACCATATTGTTTCAATTCAGTTTTGATTCATCGTAGATTTTGTTAAAGAAAAGTAATGAAAGAACAACGACTTACTTGGATTGGGTAGATGTTTCCAACTGTCATAATTCTCGCCTTCATATGTCATTGAAAACCTGAAAGTACGATAAGGATAATATGTATTGATGGACGTTACAAATCATCACTCGGTATAGCGTTAAGCACAATAGTTTAGGTAGCCTGGTTAGTGTTTTATGCGGTACAGAGGGTCATTTCACTTATATGATTGCGTTGACAACATTGCTGGCAGTGATATCGGAGCAAGCCTGGAGAAAATCCCCCGGAAGTCATTGGAAGTCATTATGTTACCGAGCGCAGCCAAATGCAAACTGGAACAGACGAACCAGGTTGAAGAGAGGAACATCGTTCAAGAGGGATACGCTTGGTCTATACACACACCCACAAAACTACAGTCGTACAATGGTCAGTGTATTTGAGTAGTGGTAATCAACACCAAATTGAGCACAATGAAAGAATCACTCGATTTTCCGGCAAATCGAAAGGTCCAATCGTGTTTATTCACCCAGATAGGATGTTACACACCTTTGATTATTTCTACATTCATACAACACTCGTTTGGGCTGACAAATTAGAAAATCGGATTGAAAATTCGAAATTAGCACGTTGGAGAGATAAAGAAACATAAGGCCTACCTTTGAAAGCTTCAACATAGTAAAGAAAAACAATAACTCCGGCACATGACCAGGGAGATAATGGTCATTCTAAATTGCCTTCTAATTTTTTAACAACTTTTTAAAATAGAACGAAAATTGACATGTCACATGTGCTCTCATTTTTTCCCAAATCCTCGACAAAGACTTATTGTACAATCATCTTGGTAACTGCAACTGTTTCTTATCACAAAGTGTCACAGTAAACTCATTCAGGATAAATATAAGAGACTTACCAGTTACGAACAGATTTTGTATAAGAAACTGTACTCAGCCTCTGACCAGTCGCTTTATACTGTTGTCTTTTTGTCTGAGCCTGTTCTTTCAATAACAACCGGCGCTGAAACAAAGAACACACACAAAACGCATTGTACAACCTACTCTTGATATTCATCAATTGCATTTAATATTTTATATTCTTATGAAAGAAGAGAACGTTTCCCGCCCCTTAACTCTTTGAAACAATTTAGTATGTGTCATGGAAGCATAATCAATATCAGCGTACTTGAATGTTAATATGTCTATATTACATCATTGGTAGTAGATTGTTTTATTGTTACATATGACCATCATAAGTAACCTCTTGGCCAAAGTTAAATAGAGTTGGATTTGATTCGAAGTTGTGCTTTCAAGATATACTACTTTGTGCAAGAATATTGCAATTTCTTTTCATTTTCCATTCAGTTAAGCTGTTTATATTGACAAAAAGACATTAATACAAATTTATAAGTAACACTACGCCTCAGGATTGAGTTGAGTTGTGTTGCTGTTTACTGTTGGAAGTACACCAGCGTCATGTAAGTGAAGAACCCTTACGTACGGCGTTAAGCACTAATCAATCAATCAGTTTGAATTGATTATGAGAGTCTTTAGATGTCTCAACATTTAATACTCACATAAGAGATTACAAGTCTTGCGGCTGCCCGGAAGCGAGTATTACTGCGGAACCGTCTTGTCATCATAAACCGGAAGCAGGCCTCTTGCATAGTTATCCTGAATAAGTAGTACAATGTTAACCATCATCACATATTTTATTCTTTTAACGGCTTGGAAATTCAAGCAAAATTGTATAAAATATTCTTTATGCTGCATTTAGGATTTGAGGATATCATAAAGAAAATGAACCCTTTGTGAAGAAAACAAATCTGTATTAACCAAGAATTAAGCATTGCCTTGTTTTAAACAGATTTTCTACACCAGGACTCATTTATTTAAGATATTTGAGTGGCATTTAGAAGTTGGGAATGATAAACAAGAATTGATTTATACATTTCTTATTAAGAAAGAAGTTGTTATGCATATAAATCTCATTTAATTAGTAAGTGTATACGATAAACAATAATATACAAGCAAGTTTATAATTCGATGTTATTTCATGTACAGTACTGCAGTATTCGATATTGTCTTTCCTAATAATTCAATATTTTATATTGATTTGGTATTTAGAAAATGTATTTTTGTTTGATCGAAATAACTATCATCATCTACATCAAACCATGAAGTGGGGGTGCATAGTAATCTCCAATTACTTTAGAATATACAAGTTATTTATATAAAATGTAAAGAATTATTTCCTCGCTATCTTCGGTGACGCTAACACGGACAGTATTAGAAATGGTCTTACTTGATACGGTTGTTTGCGGCATACTCATCAATGCTGGGCAGGACGGATGTGGGCTCAATAACAGGCTGAGGGTTAGCAAACACTTCATCGTCATCGTCATTAAATACCTCTATAAACAAAGGTCAAGTTTAAAGGGAAGTCTAATTTTTAATTGAATCCGAAAATTGAGAAGAAATTGACCTACTTTTGCCGATATTCCAAGAACATGCCGTTCGAAGAGAAACACCCTTCGTTAATCGTAAGAGAAGAAACAAAGAGAAAGCTATATAACCAAATATACAATATATTCCAAATAGTCGCCTAGTTTACGGACGACATTTTACAAACATAATATCATAATGTCATTTCCGGCTCACCAGAGTGATCACACATAAGCCTATTACGAATCACAGCGGATCTAAGATAGCCCAGTCTTGAGGTCAACGAAAATAAGAACATACTGCTATTAATGAGATGCTGGTAGCCTGGTATCTATATCTACATTACAGAATGTGTTGCTGTAACGATTTGATCGATTATATAATTACTATGAAGAATCTCTTTTGCTATCAGTTATTATCTTTTCTTGATAGATTTTTGTTTTTCTGACAGAGATTATTAAATTTTGAACCGACTGGGGAAATTGTTTGGATAATGTAGACACCCAGCATGTTTAGCCTAAAATTCAGTGTTTTATCTCGCGGCAGATGTATAGTTTAGATCCATGTCTTAAAATAAAAAAATACATATGTAAGATTTGTTTTTCCTCATTTAGGTCTTTAATCGCCGTTCAGGTATGATAACCCACATGAATTGTCAATATTTCGAATAATGGTGTCCAACATGGCTAGTTCAACTAGTGATGTGATTGTGCTGTTCTCAGTCATGAGAACAATTCAAGATATAAAGGAAATGTACATTTTGTCAAGGGTCAGACAACATTGAACTAATTTTAGTTAGCTTATTTCAAATAACACATTTCTGTAAGAAGAAACCATAAACAAACTATAGTCCATATTTCATCCAAGAGAAATTGCATGCCTTTATAAATTCTGATTTTCGTCTGAATAATATATGATTATAAGTATCAAAAGAACACCTCTAGTGTCATTATTTTGAAAATATCAAGAATATTGATAATATTCTCTTTTATCTGATATTTGATATAAAAACACAGAAACCGTTAGAGAGTTTGGTTACTCTATGCTTGGCAACAGGACTTGGCATAATACATCCATATGATCACCCACATGTAACTATCTCATTTGGAAGATGTCCATTAAATCATGAACAAAATATTGAGGCTATCTTAATGGTCAGAGCATAATCATGAAGTTGTTTGTTTCGGAGAATGTACGCGATAATGGACAAAATTGGTATAAACCTGACCGTAATCTCCTTGAAATCTTTTGACGCTAAAGTTTTGCATAATGGTCCCGTTTATTTCCATGAAGTGTCCGGGTTCTTTGAGCTTTTTCAGTTTCTCCGTTGACCATTGGCGAATCACTGGATTATATCTGAGACAACAAGCAAATTCAACCTGATTCATACAAAGACAGTAAGTACAATGGAATCGAATAACATAGCTTATTATTGTTCGTATGTTGTATTTTTTGATAAAATCGGACAAATAAATCAATTAAATATATATTTATTTATTTGCTTGATACTTTGTGTTGTACTGAAGGTCATTTCACTTATGTCGCGGCGGTGCCAGTCTCACTAAATGATGGAGGCAACCGCTCCGAATCCCGCAACTCACTGGCAACTCACCCACGGACGGTTATCAAGCATAGTCGAATGTGGACTCAAACTGATAGGTAGATGAACATAGATCCATCTGTTAAATGGATGGTTTAAGAAGATACCTCAATATATCGATAAATAAAGATACATTGGAAGTGCTCGTTCTAATGATGGCCTGCGATTGGCATTACGTCAAGCTTATCTTCACATGTGATTCCAGTTTTCCCATCAACAATTTATTAGTTCTAAGTGTTTGCGATGCCGTGTAAACGTTTTTACATTGTCACTCTGTAGTTAATGAATTGTTCAAACTAATAGCGTCATATTCAAACTGTTGCCATGTAAACATTAAATTTGCTCTCTTCAGTGCAGGCCCTATGACACTTAACGGAAGCAAAAATCGATCGTCTATTAGGACATAGCCGCTGATAGTATTTATTTTATTAATTTACGAATGTACTTGGACAATGATTCCAATTTGCTGTCAATCTCCGATCAAAGGCATTTCATTTGGAATAATTACTAGAATTGCAAATATTTGCGAAAATTCAAATTGCAACACGGGAGCTTCCTGTGCCCTGGTCCTCTATGAACTTTAAAGGACAACACGAATCCAATCTGTAAGGCTTATTTTGCACCATGTTTAGCGTCTTGTGATTGTCTTCTATATTGCCATTGTTTGTTGCCGAGGGTGGTTTCCTTAAAGGAAGAGAAAGCTTATGATTAACCCATATATATATCGAGAGAATATGGAAAACATGTTTAAATAGTAGCAAAAGTTGTTTTCATGAGTGCAGCATAACTTCACAACACAGAGTAAAAAGTGTAAAATTAACAAATGATGAAGTCCGCCATATGTAACTGAGAGGAAGCCGCAAAACGTGTCAGCTGGTCCCAACCTCTCTAGCGTGAAGATAGACACCCTCTTCTTCTTCTCTGTTTTTGCAGCGAAATGCTGCACACTGCGTCATTGGGGCGCCTACAGCTGTCAGTCCTCAAGGTGTATAGATGTCCCAGAATCAACTTAATTGATCAACATTTGACAACAAATACATTAAAGGTTATCGATACGTATGACAACAATGATGTTAATATGTTGATAGGGGTAACGTGACGTCAGACCGCACGTAGAATAAATTCCTCACCTGCAAAAAAGCTGGATTTCGATGGGACAAAAATCAGCTGGGGATTATGCCGACAGTCGATACGGTCGTCTCCACAGCTCTGCTTTGTATAGTAGCGTATTGTAACTTTGAATGCCGATTACTCCGTTCTACTTGACAGTTGAAAGCTAAAGTAAATGTTTTCTTAATCAGATGAAAATAGACTTTTTACCCATAGTCAACTTTATCAAAAGTTGTCTAATATTTTAATATATGCAGAGTTCTGTATCTCTATCTGTCTATCATACATGTAGTCTTTTAGAGAGATACAAAACTTGAATCAAATAAAACTGCGTAATTTCAAGTTTTTGCACTTACCTGTTATTATGTGCCAAATTAAGTACTGTCCAATATTGTTTAATACACTAAACTCTCGAAGACATTTTAAATGTGCAACATGAACTGAACTCGGTCTGAAGCCAAGTTAAAAAAAAGCTAAAATGTAACCGAAGAGATTGCAAGATGGTGGGAAATTAGAATTCATGTTTGAGTTTAGAATATAATACAGAATTAAAGATTTGGCAATCGACCCTATAAATCCGCTGCTCCGCTGCCGGCTTTTTACTAAGTGCAAGTTTCTTAGTCTGCAGCCGACTTGGCAGTGTGGAGTACATGGTTGAACCGTTTAAGCGCACTAGCTGGGTGGGCCCAACATCTAGAAAACTTCACTCCGGAATAAAAGAAGTACTTTAAGATTTGTGTTCACCAATTATCTGAAGGAAGCATTCATCATATGTAATGCACTTAACTTAAGACATCCGCCTGCTGCCACAGCCAACGCCTAATTGAAGATAACATACATAAGTCATTTGTATAAAACGGCCTATTGGTCTACTTCGGTGTTAGGCATTTTGAATAAAGTTGGCAAGGCCAAAGCAAGACCGCTTAAATGATCGTTCAATACACAAAAGCCGGAAAGAAGCGACTTGGAACAAGAATGACACAGAAGACTGGTGTTACGCGATATTAATCGTGAGTTGCTTATCAATCGTAGCTTCGGTTTTACCACTGAGATGTCCGAATCTAAGCTCAAGTTCATCTTCGCGAAGTTTTCCCCAGATTACCCCCCTATATTAAGAGATTCGAAGCTACACGTATACAGCGATTTCAGCCTGCTTGGAATTAACAAGAGGGTAGTTAGATACTTTAGAGATGAATTCTTGCAGAAGATTGGAGAACAATTGTTTGAATGACGCCATATTAAGAGTCACCCTGAGGGTCAATCTGTCCATAATGTTTGGGTGTTCGTGTGTTATATGGTTAACTATATATACCCATCACATCGATAATAATCATATTAGCTGTTTGACCTTTTGTCTGGCACACATATCGATTCTGAACATTCTAAAGAAATGATTACCTCAATCAGTCAATCTCAATTTACATAGACTAGTTTGATTGTTGCACTAATCATTTAGTAAGAGTCTAATTCGTTCAAGATCGTCAGCTTCAGTTCTATATACATATGTTGAAATTTACCTAATATTTTTTAATCACCAAAGCTAGACTGTTTCACTAACGTATTTTGTAAACAACAAAGTTATGACGTCAAAGCGTAATCTTATCTTAATGTTAACAGCTATACTCTTGATGTAACGCAAATTAGTTCCAACTTTCGCTTCTGAGGTCAAGGACATGTCTAATTTTGATTCATATCTTGAAAATGTGACTGGGTAGAGTTATCCAGGTCGGGTGAAGATGTCGGCGTAATGTAGGAAGGGACTTCATTCCATTCTTTTTATACTGTTTACTCATTTTGTGTCGCTCTGTTCTTTTTTTTGTTTGTTAAATTTGACAAGTTTTATCTCGTGACACTCAATGCGTCATTTCCTTAACAATATAAACTCGTAAACCAATCAAACTGTCTCAAATCAATGTTTTTTTTATGTGTATGCATTTATATTTCAGTAACCAACCTTGTTCACATGTGTTTTTTACCTTGTCCCCATGGCCTTCTGTATCGTATTGAAATGTAAACTATTTATTTATTGTATGCAACAGTTAAAGTCGAATTGAAAGATTGTCTTTCTAAAAAATATATGTCATTTTATGTAATATAACCTATATCAAGAATGTTTTAATTTGTGTTTGGATCGCAATCTCGTGTCTCTGTGAAGAACACGGAAAGTGTCACCTAAATGGCCATTCTGAAAATTTCACCCCAAAAAGCGCCAAAAAGCAACTCTCACATGTCAGCACATGGGAGACCACGTGATCGGAACAAATAGTAAAATGTGCTTTATTTGTGTAACCACTGTGTGTTGTTGCATGTATTTTAAGTGAAAAACTCTTAAATATCGAGGAGTACAAAGCGCTGAAATTACCCAAAATGATATCTACCTCCAGTCGAGCCACGTCCCTTGGTTCAGGGGTTATGGCCGGTGTTTATGTCAGAGCTTGATCTCGGAAGTCTCGCATTAGGCACGTCTCGCGTGACCCAGAATGATGAATAGTAACACACATTGAGCTCCACGAGGATATATATATTTTGAACTCTGGACCCCTTTCTAAGTAAGTTTCATACTCATTGTTTTTGATTATGAATGACAACAGATTCAATTCCAGTCTCTAAATGTGGAGCACAAAAATATATAAGAACAATAATGTTTGATATATGTTAATTGAACAAAATAATACATGGCAGAGATGGATTTAATAACGTGTTCTATGTATAACTTTTTTTCAGTGGCATTTAGAAGCAGGGATAGTAACATAACATGACTTTTATGGATTCACAACTTTTGGAATTTATTGACGAGCAACGTTTCAGTGCGGCTGCTAGCATCATTATCAAGCTAATGAATATAATACATGATATCTATATATGCAAATGAGTGCACCACAGGTGTGAACACAGAGATTACTTGGCTTGGAAGGCTTAAATAACACAGAGTGAGGAAAACGGATGGAAACAAATACATAAATTGTTGAAATTCCACAGAAACCGAACCTTACAAAAGGAGAATAGTTAGCCATTGACGAGCTCAAACAACTAGAAGATATCGCTATTGTCCCTGCGGACAAAGGCAATGCCACGGCATTAATTGATAAAACTGAACTATTACAACTAGTCGATAAAACACTCGAAGACGTATCTACATATCGTGTCCTGAAGAGGGATCCCACCCAATCCCTGTATACTAAGCATAAGGCCCTCGTCAAGGAACTTGCCGATAAAGGTGAAATTAATGGCACCATCCATAAATTCTTTGTAAATCAACACCCACGCGCCCCATATGCTAGAGCTACAATAAAAGTGCATAAGAGCCCAGTTAAAGCCCGACTACTAGTCTGTAGCCAAGACACAGTATAGTACAACACAGCAAGACATCTGAGCAAAATACTAGCACCTTTGGGTAAATCAGCTAAATCCTTCATCAAAGACTTCCATTCAGAATGCTCATCAACTGGTAAGCTACGACGTCGTAGACCTCTTCACTAATGTTCCGACAAACGACACTCTAGAAATCACCCGTCAGCGAATTACAGAATCTAAAGACACCCTACAAACCTCCCTCAGTGTAGAAAACATAATCAAGCTCATTGAACAGTGTATAACCTCCACCTACTTTACATGGGGTGATAAACTTATTGAACAGATGCATGGTCTCCCCGTGGGTCCCAGTTGTCACCTATCCTGACAGAAATCTTTATGACCGAATTTGAGAACACCAAGCTCCCTGCTGCTCCAATCTCACCGATTCGTTGGTTCAGAAAAGTAGATGACACCTTTATTGCCCTACAAGACAACCAAGACCCCAAACGAACTACTGAATTTCCTTAACGACCAGCATCCCCATATCAAGTTTACGATGGACATAGAAAACAACCAACAAATCCCTTTCCTAGACGTGTTAGTTACTCGAGACAACAACAAACTCCAAACCACTGTTTATCGTAAGCCAACTCACACTGATCAATATATTCATTACAGCTCCAACCTGCCAACCCAGATAAAGATAAGCAGCGCTACTACACTGATCAAACGAGACGTTAATATTTCATCAACCCCAGAAGCCAAAGACGCAGAACTAATAAATCTAAAAGACGTGTTCTCCGTTCAAAACGATATCCAAATGAAGTTGTTGACAAATCCATTTCTTAATCTGTAAACCCAACTAGTAGCCAACCTCGTGTAAAGGACCCTCGCCCGTTCTAATTACCCTTCCTTTTTTTGGTGACACCAGCTACAAAAATAAAAAAGACTGTTAAGAA
>JAUELC010030709.1:0-12890 GCA_031471745.1 Cryptochiton stelleri
ATCATTTGTACCAAGTTTGATCAAATTTGGCCAAGTAGTTCTTGAGAAGAAGTCGAAAATGTAAAAAGTTTACGCCGCCTAACGACGACGGACGGATTTATGGGATAAGCTCACTTGAGCCTTCGGCTCATGTGAGCTAAAAAGTGGATGGATGGATGGATGGATGGATGGATGGACGGACAGACAGACAGACAAACGACCCCATACTATAATACGTCACGTTAAATGACGGTTGAATAAAAAAAATATTGGTGAATCTGTTATGGCAAAAAGCACAACTACAGTTGATGGTGAATGTGTCTATTAAATTTGATAAAGAAAAGCCATATAGTTTTCCAGTTCTGCTTCGGAAAGGAAATTCATTTAAGTCCAAATTTGTATCCATGAAAAAAATAAATAAATAAAAAATAAATAAATTGGTGAATCTGTAGCAGCAAAAGGCACAACTACAGATGATTGTGAATGTGCCTACCAAGTTTAATAAAGATTGGTCGTATACTTTCTGAGTTCAGATTCTTCTACGGAAACAGATTGGGGACATCCCGCTGGAGGCAGCCCGGATGGATGGACAGTTGGATGCTGACCATTCGTACGAACATTGGTCATACCATAATACGACCAATTTTCAACAGGCGTATAAATGTAGGAGAATCTGTAATAGCAAACGGCACAGTTGATGGTGAATGGGTCTACACAGTTTCATAGAGATAGGCCTTTATTTTTTAATTTTCGAGTTCTGGTCTGGAAACAAAGCTCACTTCTGTTTATGACTAAGTCCAAGTTTCCATGAAGAAAAAAAAAGGAAAATATTGGTGAATCTGGTCTTTGTATGTTGAAATCTCTAACACTGTTACCAGCTGTGCGGGCAGTTGGAGGGAGCTTTATGTTGTCCTGGTGCTCTCAAAGCTAAGGGGCAACACAAAGCCGATCTGTTGTGGCGTCCTGTTATGCCCTGTGGTAGTCTTGTATTGTGTCATTTTTTGTTGCCAGTGGCGTCACCTGGAACCTGTAATTGCCCAATTTAGTGTCCTGTGGCCAGTCTTACATAGCATACCGTATCTTAATTTGTTTGGGGTTTTACGCTGTACTTAAGGTTATTTCACTTATATGACGGCCTAATTGGCGAAGGAAACCACCCCTGCCAACAAACAATGACAAGGTACAAGACGCCACAACAAATCAGTGAGCTCGGATAGCACAATTCCAACACTAAGCTCCCTCCATCCGCCCGCCCTAGCTTAATAACCGTGGTAATTACCACAGATGGCAGTTCAGACTTGTGACTTAAACAGACTGTCTATGTTTGCTTGGTGTTCAAGCATTGATACAGATTATGCTGTTCTTTCAGTTAATCCAACACCTCCTTTTTAATTGGCGCTTTCCTACCACGCTAATACACACCAATTAAATGTGCTGTCAGAAAAGTTTTCCCTTACCCATTTTGAGGTTGGTTTTCACTAATAAAAAAAAGGCTGTTTCACACGGAGTCAAGGAAGGCAATGCACACATTGTAACAATTCAGAAATCATATGCAGACAATCAGAGACCATTGTATTTTGTTTGTTTTATTCAGTGTACTAACAGTAAACAGTTCTACTGTCCTAAGACGATTGGGTTTTAAATAAAGACAATTTAAATGTTCATCCTGTACATCAATAAAGTAAATGAAAAATACTATTCGAGTTTCATAAGTTTGATATCGAGGTCACGAAATTGAGATCCTATTTATCTCATAAATCTTGGTTGTGTTATATTTTAAAAATAAAATGAAAATATTTTCACTAAACTGGAGAAAGATCCAAGAAGCGTGCATTGGTACATGCACATCTGAGTGTCCATATGAATAATTAGCATGTGTGTCACAGAAAACTGTGCAGTTCAGATTTAATTATTATTTTACTGAAATAGGATAGATAGGTACATGTAGGCAAAAATAATTTTATTTTGAGTCAATATCTACGATAAATCCTGTCAAAGAAAAGAAAATAAGAAAGATGTTAAAACACTGTCAGATACATGTATATCCAGCCAGGCAATGAACTGCACTCAAACAAACATGTCCTCCACTTCAAAGATTGTTTTCTAAATTAAATAAAACTTTCCTTTTAAATCTATTACTGGCTGGTATAAGCATAGTTTAAACCATATCTGCTCCACAAGTGCTATATTTCAATGACATTTAAATATCGCAAGGAACCCTTTTGTGTGCAATGTTATTGATTGTTTTCAATGTCACTGGAATCTGAGGGTGTTGTCATGTATATGGAAGTGATTGTGGTCAAGGGGGGGGGAGTCACTTTGAGCGCAAACAAAGATACAAACAAAACGTGTTTACAATGAACTGAATCTCACATGTCATTTTGATGCACTATCTGATCCAAACTCTCTCCACCGATTGTGAAAGCATTACCAGGCTGACGATAAGCTCTGTTTGTTTCAAGCTATGCAGACGACACTCGGAAGTTGTAAAAACAAGAGCAGTTGGTGTGAGTTGCAGCGTTTCATTGGTTGATTTTGATCAATGAATACAAACTGACCAATCACAGTGTGGGAAATCTGTATCACACACATGGAGATATCAAACACATATCTTTATGGCTGTGTTACACTAAAATTTACTCATTTATAGGTATTTGTGTTAACAATTTTATTAGCATGTTTCTCATGTTATATTTACATATTTATTTATTTATAAACACTGGTAAGTGTGAGGATAGGTGTGTGATGTACTCAATTAATTAAGACGACACTTCAAAATTTTCTAAAATTCAGATTTCAGCTTTGGAAAGGGATTTTCCACCGGCTCTCACGGTCTCTGGGTCACGGGTCTCCTTGTTACACATGCCTGACACACACCATTGCACCATTTTCAAAAATTACTATTAAAAAGCTAATTAAACCAGCAAATTCATGGTGGCAAATTGTTCGGTGAAATTGATTGGCTCATTCTCCCAGCAACTGGAGGAGCGTGTGCTGCTGGGGAATTAGTGTTAAGTCCTATACTACTGGTATCTGCTGTGTAAGACTCCTGTAACCGTTCACAGACTGGAATATTCAGGGTGTAGGGTTTTTTTTCTTGTTGTTAGAAGTACACATAGAGATTGTAGTGTATTTATTTCCATTAATCTGATCCCTCCATCTCTACGTCCATGCCTATACTACTGGTATCTGCTGTGTAAGACTCCTGTAACCGTTCGTAGACTGGAATATTCAGGGTGTAGGTTTTGTTTTCTTGTTGTTAGAAGTACACATAGAGATTGTAGTGTATTTATTTCCATTAATCTGATCCCTCCATTTCTACATCCATGCCTATACTACTGGTATCTGCTGCCAGAGAATCTTCTATCTCATCCTGTGACTGAGATACCTCATACTGAGATAACTCCAAAATAGTTCCTGAATACTCGAATGTAGGTAACACATCCTGTACACCTGGGACAAAATAAAACAGCAAAATAATTAGAATAGAGATCTGAACATGACAGCAGGTGGAATGGTGTATTTTTTTTATTTACACAGCTGTTTAAGACAAACATGACCAAATCCTTTAGAAATGAAGTGAACATAAAATTAGGACCTGCCGCCATGCCTGAAGCAGGAAAGATGGGAACTATCCAAACAGGCGTACAACATCGACAATTTACAGACATGAATCAAACATTTTGACATCAAGCATAAGCTGGAGGTCTGTAAAACAAAACAAAACAAGACTGATGGATGGAATACAAAGTGTGACTGGCTGTATCCTTATGAACTATTCTTATCCATACAAACTATCCGTATCCTTACGAACTATCCGTATCCTTACGAACTATCCGTGAACTTATGAACTATTTGTATCCTTATGAACTATCCGTATCCTCATGAACTATCCATATGAATTATCAATATCCATATGAACTATCCTTATCCACATGAACTATCCTTACCCACATGAACTATCCGTATCCTTATGAACTATCCATATCCTTAAGAGCTATCTGTATCCTTATGAACTATCCATATCCTTAAGAGCTATCTGTATCCTTATGAACTATCCATATCCTTATGAACTATCCGTAGTTTTATGAACTATCCGTATCCTTATGATCTATCCACAGAGGTGTAAACAGATGTTGGATAGAAAACCTGAAAACACATTTTTTTTTACCAGCAAGAGTGAGCAAAAAACCTGAAATCAGGCAAAAACCTGAAGAAAAAACCTGAAATCAGGCAAAAACCTGAAGATTTACACCTCTGAAAGATATAAACATATACGGTAAGACACGTGTAAAGTAGAAGATGCAAAATATACAGAATTGATGTACAAAATAAATAAATAAAATCATAATTTTACATGTTAAAGATACACACCAATATGCCGATATCCTCCCCCCACCCCATACACACACACGCATCTCACACACACCCGCACACACAACCGCGCACACACACCACCACCACACACGCACGCGCGCACACATGGCAAAACACAAACTATCATTGCACAGTTTATCACACACACACGCACTAATAGTATAATACACACTCTCAAACATACATGTACACAACTAAAAATTAAACTACCTATTTTTAAAATAGTTTGTGAGAAATCTGCTTTTATAAGTATTTACATTGGAAGCATTACTTACATTTTCCGGAAGACTGTTCCATAAAACAGCACCGGAATACTTAAAGCTACGTTTAAAATCTTCAGTGTTACATGCTTCAATATATAAAATGTTAGCGATAGTAAACCTTGTATTTATCTGATGTACATTACTAACTTTTGTAAAACAGTTTAAGTATTCTGGGGCTAACTCGTTAAGGACTTTATGCATAAGACATGCTCTCTTGGAAACAAAGCGGTCACATAGCGGCATCCATTTTAAAGATCCGAAAAGTTGTACAGTGGGAGATAAAATATATGTGACGTTTAAAATAATCCTAGCTGCTGTCTTTTGCAGAGTAAAAAGCTTGTCTATATTCACCTTACAGGATGGATGCATTACCCCAAACTGTGCATGAAAACTCAAAATGTGGAAATATAATTGTATTAAAACGTTTAAGAGCAATATCACGTGACATACATAATCGTAATCTCTTTAGAAACCCAAGCTTTTTTAAAATTTTGTTACATACATTATTAACTTGTTCTTTCCAGGAAAGATTCTCGTCAATTTTGACACCTAAAAGTTTACATTCAGTGACTTGATTTATATGTTTATTATTTACAGTTATAACTAATTTTCCAGATTTACGGAGTCTTTGCGAAGTTCCAACAATCATGCAAACTGTTTTAGATTCATTTATAGTTAATTTGTTCTCAACCATCCATTTTGAAATACAAGTAATATCAGTATTTAGTTTACCCTGTATTTCAGGAACATTTCTATCATTAATGTATTACAGTATATCATTTCTTCTATCATTACTGTATTACAGTATATCATTTCTACTATCATTATCGATTACAGTATATCATTTCTTCTATCATAACTGTATTACAGTATATCATTTCTTCTATCATTATTGATTACAGTATATCATTTCTTCTATCATTACTGTAGTACAGTATATCATTCCTTCTATCATTACTGTATTACAGTATATCATTCCTTCTATCATTACTGTATTACAGTATATCATTCCTTCTATCATTACTGTATTACCGAATATCATTTCTTCTATCATTACTGTATTACAGTATATCATTTCTTCAATCATTACTGTATTACAGTATATTATTTCTTACAATTTTTTTGTTACAATGCCCGTAGTGACATGACAGGTTATTGCATTCACTCCAGTTTGTCAATGCTTCTGTATGTTTGTCTATCCATCCGTCTGTCAGTAAGCTGGATTATTGGATTGATTACTCCTCATACAACATAATCCGATTTTCATGAAAAGCGGTGGGCACACTACATAAATGCAAGAGATAAGTGATAGTGTTTTGCACCAACAGCTAGAACCCCGGCATCTCTGTTACGTAACAGCTTTAATTCCATTTGTTTTTCACCATAATTAAGTTCCCACTATGTTACTAAGATGCTGTGATGCATTATGGGTTTTAATCTCATTTCAGGACTTGTTTGTTTGATTGATTGGGATTTTACACCAAACTTAATGTTATTTCACTCATATGACGGCGTGCCAGCCCACTCTGACGCCACTGGCAAGAAACAATGACAAGATTGAAGACAACCATAAGGCATAACAGGACACCACAACAGCTTCTTGTTGCCCTTAGCTCTGATTTAAACAATATCTAATTTCAAAAATGGATGGATTGGTGAACAGGTCAAATATACCTATATCAACGCCTCTCCTTTAGTATTGTACAAAAACATTTTTACACAATATGGATGCTGTATATATATTGGCAATCATTTTATAAAATTATGTTGCTGGACTATTTAAAAGATGTTCAGTGTCTGTCATTCACTAATGGTTATTACCATGGGATAATCACATGGTATGAGCCCCTTAGCTCTGAGAGCATAAGGGCAACACGAAACTCCCTCCAACCGCCCAACCTTTCAGGACTTGAAAATAACATCTGGAATGAGATAATAGCTTTATAGTAACTTACCTTAACAGATAAATTTTCATATAAAGTATACATTTGTTCCACCTTGGCTTCTAAATCTTGGTACTGAGCACATGTTGGGCAATCTACAAATAATTAGATTAATTTGTGGACTCACATTTCAGCTTAACAACCATTTTCACATTACTCACAATTACCCACTGATCAACGTCATCCCATAATGCCCCCATGTAATAAGCCATGAAGTCTTGTCTTTATAAGTGTTGATTTCGTCCCCCAAAAAATGATTGTATGGGATGATTAAAGTAATAAGTGTTTTATATGCATGTATATCACTCTAGCTATGACCCAAAATTAGAATTAAAGATTTGAAATAGCGCGATTAGTCGGTTTCAGTCACTTGTCTGAATGGAGCATTTTCATTGGTCAAAAGCTACAAACACATGTTTGACAATTGAAATGGCGAGATTTCTTTTACCGGTTTTGAGGACAATTTAAACGCAAAATACTTTAAGTGCACTTAATGCAAAGAATTTGTAAGTAAAAGTCCTGTCTTTTGGTCAATGTATTTTTTTCAATGGTACTGTCCTACGTTTAAACTAGTTGTTTTTATTTCATTTACACAAATAAATTACGATGTTTTCTGATCTAAAATTTACAAAATGATCAGGTGTGGTGGTGGGAAATTTGTTGATGCTTAACGGTCAGATTTGAGGAAAATTTAGCATTTTTTCTTACCCTGCCGGTAATGAACAATATTTATGTAATAACGTCACAACACATGTGTCGAAAGACTATCCAAGTAAAATATGTCTGTGTATCAGCATATTAGATAAGCCTACCGGACATTATTACAACTTTCTCAATTATAGAAGTGTGCTGCTATTTTTGATTTGTTTCTAAAGTAGGTACTGTCCTTACAAAGAAAAAGATTATTTATTATACATTATATAATCTTTTATTTTAACTTAGAAAAATACAGATATTTTTTTCCTGTACTAAGTTGTACAGTTCATTTTACGTTTCTGCGCTTGTAAATACCCCTGTAAGTACTATAAAATATATAAATAATAATACCAAATCATAGATAAGCTAGTCATTTAAGTATAAAAGAAAGTGGAAATGCGTTTGCTCTAACCTGTATTTTGTGATGGACATTGCAACAAATAACCATGTGCCTGTGTCACAATTTTCACATCCTTTAATGCCCCCTGCAAAATACAAACAAAAATATGCATGGATTCTGCTAAAATGAGGTTTTTACCCTTATAAAAAAATTATTTCCTGTTAGGAAGATCAAGAGTGAACCTAAAATCACCCTTTGTCACTATTTATAGCAATTATGCGCTCCTGAATCGGCGGTTATTTATAGGTACAAACCCTTTTGTTTTAGCCGCTGATAAAAGTCGACAGGTTTTCTGGAGATTGACAGCCATTTATAGTCCTAATTTTCATACAAACAATGATTGACTCCCAAGAAAGTTATTTCACAGACCACCAATTAAAGGACAAGGTCCTCAGAAACCACGTAAAAAACGGCAGCCTGACACACCCTAATGATATGACCTCTTTGATTTCCTTTGAAATACTCCCTCTGGTGGTCAACCCCATCGAACCGATCTTTATTTATCAGGGCAACAACAAATGGGTCTGGATAATAGCCGATGATTCATAAAATATAGCAATTTGGTGAATATGGTGACTTTCTAAATAACCAAATGATTTCATTGAATGATTGGGGTTTTAGACCGTATTAAAGTTTATTTCACTCATATGGCGTGCCAGCTCAATGGTTGAAGGAAACACCTCCAATGCCACTGGCAGCGAACAATGACAAGATACAAGACAATCACAGGACATTACATGATGCCACAACAGCTTCTTGTTGCCCCTCAGCTCTGAGACACAAGGGCAACTCGAAGTTCCTTCCAACAGCCTGCCCAAATTGGGGAATGGGAAATACAAAAAAAGATAAAAAAAAAGTTATTGTTTACATACTTACAATGCAGAGATTGATAGAAGTCACATATTCTTGTTGCTAAGTTGAACACAGATTGAATAATAAAACTTTGCTAGCCAGAAAAAAACAAACCATATTTAATAGTTTAATTTGTTTGATTCGTTTGTTTGATTGGGGTTTTACATCGTACTTAACGTTATTTCACTCATATGACAGACTGCCAGCCCAAGGGGTGAAGAAAACCACCCCTGCTGCCACTGGCAACAAACAAACACAAGATGCAAGACAATCACAGGACATAACAGGATACCACAACAGCTTCTTGTTGCCCCTTAGCTCTGAGAGCACCAGGGCAACATGAAGCTCCCTCCAACAGCCCGCTTAATAGTTTTAAGCTAAGAAATTAAATTTTGTGGTTTTGTGGTCGCCACAAAATCATTTCAAACAATTATTTACCCCCTGACAGTAGTATTTGTTAACAAATTTACCTTAATTGTGATATTTTAATTTATTTGTTTATTTGACTGGTGTAAGAGTTTGATTTGTTTGATTGGTGTTTAAAGTTGTACTATTTTACTTATATGACGATGGATTATCCACTTCTTACCCTGTCTAAATACGGTGGAAACCAAGTAGTAGGCCTCGTTAAAAAACATCACCAACGAGACACCTTGTATGACTCGCTCACATACCTGCAGTTGACTGGCGGATTTGAACTTTTACATAGCCCGAACATTGAGCTATGTATGTGTTTGCTTTTTTTTATTAATTCGGACATTTGACTGGCAAACACATAGCCTGAACACTGACTGTGTCCCAATTTGAAAATTTCGTTTATTCTGGCTATAGACCTTGCATAAAATCACTGCAAATGCATTTACTGTCGTAAGTTTGAATGTCTCTGTAGATTAGATCGACAAAGATTTGAAAAAGTAGCATTTCCGCAACATTCGTACCTGTTAGTAACATTTTTGTTTAGTATGGGCAGCAAGTAAAGTCCAAATCTCCACAAATTGACGTCTATCCCCGCATTGTTGTTGCAATACTTGTTAACATTGCCTATTTATTTAGGTCATTGAATTTACATAACTGTGGCGCAAATTTCCAAAGTTATGTATGATTCTATCTG
Source organism: Cryptochiton stelleri (assembly GCA_031471745.1). Taxonomy (NCBI): domain Eukaryota; kingdom Metazoa; phylum Mollusca; class Polyplacophora; order Chitonida; family Mopaliidae; genus Cryptochiton; species Cryptochiton stelleri. The sequence goes on from JAUELC010030709.1 coordinate 9,622, forward strand.
ATCTCTGAGCGAGTTCTCTCGATGAGCGTCTAGAATGCACAAAAATAAATATATTCCAAAGTCACACAAAGGTCAACTCGATATATGCAAGTGCTTCGCAAGAAAGTCAAAATGACATAAGGAGGTTTGTTTGATTTGTACAACAAAAAGCAACCTAAATACCTCGTGCGCACCATGCGCGCACTGTGCGAGCACCCTATGCGCAAGGTACAAACATCAGTTGAACAAAATCTAGCCCCCAACCTTGCGTGCAACGTTATAAAGTGGTACAGTACAACAAAAAGTAACCTAAATACCTCGTGCGCACAGTGCGAGCACCCTGCGTGCAAGGTTCAAATATCGGTTAAACGAAATCTAGGCCTGACCTTGCATGCAATGTTAAAATGGCGGCCAGAACACACTGAAATGGCCGTCAGATAACAGAAAACCCATACAGTCTAATTTTAGATTTCATACAAACAATATATATGTTACTTGGGTTTGTTTGTTTGTTTAATTGGGGTTTTACGCCATACTTAAGGTTATTTCACTCATATGACGGCGTACCAACCCAATGGGTGAAGGAAACCACCCCTGACGCCACTGGCATGTGACTAATTGGGAGGTGGAAATGTATTTATCTTGACAATTCACCATAATAAACTAGTAAAACCATGCCATTTACTATCAATATCCAGCGGGGAAGTACCGTGATTCCGTCACTGAAACAGAGAATTCGATTTTAGTCCACGTCTTAAAATTTATAAATTTGTGCGATCACTCATCACAGATAATAGTTATTTAGGAACTACAATGAACTGTGGTTTTATAGTTAAGAGAAGAAGCAAAGAATTCTTAGATTTTCATGACAGTTATCAAATTAGATATTAGACACTGGTCCCTTCACATCCAGGCGACCACAACAAGGGACCGTTGACCTACACACCCCTGCTCAGTTGAGTAGCATTCCCCAGGCTTGAAATAATGTGCCGATAATAAATCATCACTTACTAACTAAAACTATAAGTGAGCATGTTTTAAGTAAGCTAATGTTTCTAAAATAATGGTATATTTATACCAATCAAATTCATGAATGGCATTAAAGCTGTATATTAAAAATGTTACGTTAATTTACCAGTTTTGATTTATTTTCAGAAGCAGATTTTTATTTGTCAGAGCTAAACTTGTTTATAAAATGGAAGTTTCCTGATCCAGCAATCATTCCTATAGAAATCGAATTTGACCGACCACCACGCCAGGATCTTGTGGACCCTGAGAATATATGGACGAAAAGTTACCGGTCGTATCTTCGGAAATTCTACGAGATTTCCGCCAAGTTATTCACGAAACAGACGAGTCTTCAAAAGTGAAATACCTTTGAGTGGGACTCTAAACAACAGCCAATATAATAAATATGATGACAAGAAAATTTTAAAAAAATATCTATTTATAGTAACAGTGAGCTTGACATTTGACCTAGGTGACTGAAATTTAAACTTGTTTGAGGGATTGTTGTGCTTTATCATTGTATGAAGTCTAGTCAAAGTCTTTAGAGAATGACGGCTCCACAGTGATGACAAGAAAATGTTTACAAAATTTGACAAATTTATAAATAATTTGTATGTTTCTAAACTAAACTTATCTTCCACTGACTAATGCACTTATTCGCAATTTATTGCCAAACTGAAGAAAACAAAACCTATATCCCTCCTCTGGGTCCCCACCAACTCACGAGATCTGTGCAGAATGGTTGGCACTGCGTGGGCCATTATCGTCAGTGGAAGGTAAGTTTAGTTTAGAAACAGTTTCTTACACAATAAACTAGAATACCACACAAGGAGAAGGGCAGAGCTAGCTTAATCCAAGGTGAAAAGGGCCCAGAGGGAAAACTAACTTCTAACATTCAACTGAAGTCTATTAGAGACTGACAATGAATGCCCAGGAGTAGCAACGAAAGTAACAATGTATCCGACAAGTATTACTAACGTCAACATACCTCCAAAATAAACAGGATGAAAACGAGTACTCAGTCTATCGGTTACTTGCAGAGACCCTGGTAACCGCGTGCGCTCTACCAAGGGGCCTAGAGACTGCACGTCGTCTTGCATCAGTGTCATGTCTCGGAGATAACACGAGGCGAGGGTGGAGTAGAACGCCAACTCGCCTTGGTAACATCCTTCACTGATCGATTAAAATGAACTCGCCACGATGCCGCCAGAGCAAGAAATCATGCGCCAAAACCTAGATAGTGGTCCATCAGAGTTACTAACTAGCTCATAAGCCAACATACAGTCTTAGTAAGCCTGGAAGCTATAGTGTTCTCAGATATTTCCTGCTTATGCTGGGCCTAAGGGAATGAACAATCTTCTACGCCCTGCCCTTATTGGCTTAGATAAGATAAAAAGAGCCAAGCTCTTACTGGACACATCATAACAGTCTGCCTCCAATCCCGGAGACAAATCCCCGGACAAGGCTGGTATAACAAACTCACGAGACGAAGAGTAGCCCAAGGTCTGACTCTAAGCTACAAATTCTGGGAGAGGCAAGCGAACTGACGACCAATCTGGAGGGTGCCTAATCGCTCTCTCGTCCAGGACATGAAACTCAGAAATCCGCGCTGCTGCAGCGAATGGCTCATAGAAACGCCCATTTGTGGTGTCATGTACAACGGTTCGAAGGCCGACCAGACAAAACCTGAGAACTAGCTATGTCCCACTAAGGTAGCCTGGGACATCGATATGGTGGAAAAATTAAGGATCTGACTAACTCTGAGAGGATACGATCCCCTCAAACATCTTCCCCGTGGTGAGATGGATGATTCTAGTAATAGCAGATCAATATCCTTCCACAGTCGACGGCCTAAGCTGCCTCTGGTGAAGAAAGTATAATAGAAAATCTGCTACTTTTTTTAATAGGGGCAGAGGCTGGGGAAACTTCATGCCGTATGCACCACTCACAGAACGCCTTCCACTTGGACCGATAGACCGCTGATGTAGATTCCCTTGTGGAATCACCCATTTTTTTGCAGTCTCTCGAGAATCCTGCCTCAAGGAGAGAATCCTGGAGCACCTGCAAACGTGTAGCCGTAACATCGCGGGGTTCGAGTGAAACCCGTTTGTTCCGGGTTGGCGTGGTAACTTCTCCCACAGAGGTTTAGTACTCTTGGAACGTCTGTGATAAGCTTAAACAATCTTAACCCAGGGCCTCACCGGGCACCACGGGACTATGGGATAGACCACATAATGGTGAGACGCGATCTTCCCAAACGACCACCGTCAGCGCAATATTGT
>JAUELC010030820.1:0-12890 GCA_031471745.1 Cryptochiton stelleri
CAGCATCGTTACTCAAGTCTCTAACAACATAAGAACTGTTAACCCGACTAGATTTAACCGGACTGTTTTGAACATTACCAGATGTAATAAAAGTAACCTTATGTCTCAATGTGTATTCATCAGCCAATACAGCAGCCTGATCCAGCTGGTCTACCTTTAGTTTATCTAAGTAAGTTTTAATATTTAAATTGACACACTGCTTAAAATCCTCTAAAAAACTAAATTGTTTCAACTTCAAGTCTCTGCTAACTGATTTAGACGAACAACATCTATCAAAAAGCATTTCTTTGTCCCTGGCAAACTCAACATAAGTCTCATCATTATCCTTTCCAGTTTTTCTGAATTTGTCTATAGGCTTCAGGACCTAATTCATAAGCTCTTAGGATGGACGTTTTCACAAACTCGTAATCGGAACTTTGTTCAATTGAAAAAATGTGATTTCCCCTTTAAAACAGTTTGTAACAACATAGTACAGGACTCCCTTGGCCAGCGTAAATTCTGAGCAATTTATCTCAAAGTGTAAGAAGTACTTATCTACCCTCTTTTTCACAGAACGGAGAAACAAGTCTTACATGCTTGGTAACATCAAAACTTTGAGTTGAAGAATGTTGAAAGTGAACATTTTGCATTTCCAGTTTCTTTAATTCATGTTGGGTCTGTAGTTCTATTTCTTTTATTCTAAATTCTCTTTCCTCTTTTTCTTTTTTGAAATTAAAACTCTAAATTCCTTAATTCTATTTCATCAGACCCTTCTTCTTGGACAAAACAGACCTATCAAAAATGTCTTCATCAGTTAAATTTTCAAAATTTGAAATTTCCTTACAGCTGGTTTAGCATCAAGTTTATAGTGCTTTGAGAATTCCAGCAAGTCAGACTTCTTCAGAGATTTAAATACCTCCACTGTAGGTTGTGACACAAATTTATCTATATTAAATACCATGTTGTTGATTTCTCTATATATATATACAGGTAGTAAACAAAGCGATAATCAAAGTAATCAAAATTGTAATCTGGGTTTCCGGACAAGCCTCCAATTCCTGTTACGTGGCAAAGTTAGAATTTTACAAAACCACGTAAAATAAAGAACAGATACCAACAACAGGTGAACTTAAAGATACATGTATTATAATCATACAAAAAGAACATACAATCACAAATACAGTTTACAACAATACATTTAAGGATACTGAACACAGGCACCTGAGTGTACAGTAGAGGTTGGAGTCGTAACACACACCACTTCATACTTATACAGTTTTCTATAGAGACACTTCGTATAAAATGACACGAAGTCTTCATATGTGACCAAACAGGTTTTCCTTACCAATTCCACAATTTAATATGGTGAATCTCTATTGACAGACACTATGTAACAATACCTTGTGTCAGAAACAGAGGAGTATGCCAATAAGTTTGAAATGTACCATTCAAAAACACCGGATGAAAAAAAAAACAGACGGTACATAATAACAGATTTGTGAAAAGGTTGTTTTCTGTACTAGTGCCCTTGGTATGGGCATTGGTCATTAAACTGCCATGCTAAAATTCCGTATGGCCCACCATCTACAGCCGTCAATTTTCTACAAGAGACCGGAATAGTAAGAGGCGATGAATGGATGTAGGTATCCATATTACTGTAAAATGGAAACCTCCTGAGGAGCACCGACTCTGAAAGGAGGTCCTTCATAAAAGAGAAGAAGTGCAGAAGAACAGCGCTATTTAAACATTGCGTTTCCAAAGAATAGATCTGGAAACTGGAATCATTTGTATCTTAACATACCGGTATGCTTGTTATGATTTTGAAGTCAAAAGCAGTAAGTATGTTTATTGTGATTGGATGTTAAGTCTCCCACTTGATACCTTAAGCACAATTTGTGGATTCCCATGAGGGACATGTCCTCTTTTAATTTACAGGGAAACCGGTTGCTACCATTATAAGAGCGCCGAGAGGGTCTAACATTTATTCTATTTTATCAAATATTCAATAAGCAGGCGCCGGTTGTGCACACCTCCTGTCTCAATATGATACCGATGTATCGCATTATGCAACCAATAACTCTGGGAATTTACAGATCCTCTTTCTGCAACAATTATTTTCCAGAATTATTTTTTACCATTTATGTCGTCATTCTGGAACAGCTTGCATGCTGAAATTCGTAATGCTTACTCTGTTTAAGGTGATGTTATATGTAATGACGATTCAGGCGTCTCTAGACTTATTACTATAATGGAGAACGTCATTCGCAAATTATTACGTCACGATTAAGACTTAAATGCAGCATTCGAAAGTCAGATGAGATATGTTTAATTTATTAACAACAATGCTAGTGTGACTTTCCACATGTCGATCGTGAATATTATCTAAAGTTATGTCCACATTATCATCCTTCCAGAGTGCGTTCTCTCTGGATTATTAGATTACTTTATTAAAGATACTTTGATGTGTGGCAGCTTTGAATTGAAGATATTTATGTAAACATGCACGGTTTCAGCCATCACTCAGATTTGGAAATGTTATCGGTTAATTATCTCGACATTTTGTCTTACACATGCATTTAATTACCATCTTATTTTTGCAAATATATGTACTATAATGATCGGTGTTAAACTAGGCATTGCCTGTTCACCAATCCTTATTTCATATGAAATTAAACATACTGAAATAATTAAAAGAATAGGGGTGGATTGAGAGAATTGACAGTTCATGTTGAACTTACAAAGATAGATTTTAAGTTCATTAAGATAATGGAATTATTTATGATGTATAACGCCTAGTATGTCATCGGCTATACCATATATGAGTCTGGTTTTCTTTACAGGTGTATTGAATCTACACCATTGTCTACATTATAACTGTTCAGGTTTCTGATAGTTTCATACATTGTTTTTTTAAGAAAAAGATAATATACCTCTCCGAACCAGTGCTTTAAAGAGAAACCTGATTAATTGTAGTGAAAGTGAAATCATTCTTATATTACCTTATTATTTAGCTTTTGCAATTCCCTTGAAGGCATATGCGGTGCATAAAAGAACTTAATATGGGGTAGTTGATGGGTATCCGAAGGCTTAAAGAATACGTTATAATCCAAAAATCCAAGTTGATACCTATATAGACTGTAACATCCAAGAAATCTATACTATCCAGGCTGATAAACAAAATGGGTTGAAGTTACAAAGATTAACATTAGTTAATGGCATGTTGATTTTGATTGGCGATCAAGAGATCGGGATCATCTCTAGATTGTTTTCAGAGAACACAAATATCATCCAACTATCGAATGTACACAATGGAATGTTTAAAACACTTTCCAAGGTCTTAATGTTCCAACTTCACTACAAATTGGACAGCATATGTTAAATGTGAATAAATGTATAAGTCAGAGATTACAGATTGTACACCATCTGTCAAATGTTGCTTGAAAAAGCATTTAACTTTACAAATCGTATATCATCTGTAAATTATATATATTGTGGTGAATTGGACAACTGAACTCTGGTTAAGCCTGTAGCCTCTACTCTATGGCACGCCAAGGCAGAAAAGATTTCCAATGTTGACTCCATTTTACCTTAACTTTTTATCCATGGTGTACAAAAGGCGACAAAGAGTTTTGATTATGTAGCGTACTACAATAATTGCAAATTTTGTGCAAGAATTACTTATTTCGTTCAAAATTTATTTTGGTTCAAGATTTTTTTGAGGTCCAATACTTTTATTCTATCCAAGATTCGCGTGACCTGTCCAAGATTCCCGTGACGTATCCAAGATTCACCCGACCACTTACTGATGACGTTGGTCAACACGGAGCTAGAGAGTGCTGGGAGATAGCCCGCGGTATATGGCTTACAGCTTTAGGACCTGATCTTGGAGACCCCAGCACTTCACAGCCGCAAATCGCCAATTATTATTTTCGTTTAAATTCGCCGAATCTGCTGTTGCCTCCATTTGTTTTTGGCTCCAAAAGCCAGCAGACGTATGTGACAGGCACCAAAAAACGCCATCAATTCATGTGGTTACGTGAATCTTGGAGCAAAACATTCTAGGACCGGAAAACAATCTTGGATCAATTACAAGTTTTGGACCAAATAAATAACTTGGACCCAACAAAAAATCTAGAAGCCAAAAAATAGTTTGTATTAAAACTAATCGTTCATTTGGGAGATAATAAAAAATTCTTTCACACATTTATTATCCATTATTCTTGAACAAATATTTAGGTCTAAGAGCCAAAATTGTATTCTTGATTTTTTTCCGTTTTGGCGTACCATACTGCGCGCATGGACAGATAATTACTTGTCATGATTCCGTTTAAATTCTTCATCATGTTGTATCGTTCACAGATCTATCTTCGTTTTTTGGACGATATTTTTTGTATTCTCAGCAGTGTTGTACGCTCCTATTTTTCATGGTCTCAGTACTTTGTGGTCTCGGTCCCATGTGGACTCGATATTTTGCTGGTCTCGGTATCTCAAACATGTAACAATTGATTAAAATATAAAAGAAAATTTACACATGTAAGAATTGATTAGAATATTAAAGAAAACTTACACATTTAACAATCGATTAGAATATTCAAGAAAACTTACAAAAACAACAATTCATTAAAATATCAAAGAAAACTTGCACATGCAACAATGGAATAAAATATTACAGAAAACTTACACATGTAAGAATTGATTAGAATAGTAAAGAAAACTTACACATGCAACAATTGAATAAAATGTTAAAGAGAACATATATATCCAACAATTGGATAAAATATTAAAGAAAACTTACACATGTAACATTTGATTAAAATATTTGTTATAAATGTCAAAATTTCACATTACAATTGATTAAAATATTAATGTAAAACTAACAATCAATTTATATTCAATTACATAAAGTTACATCCAGTTCTTACAATGTAGATAATAAATTAAATTTAATCATGTATACAGTGTATTTTGACAATTTATATATGCTTTATATATGATTGGTTGTACAGCACAAATTATGGTATGAGAAAATAACATAACGTTTAACAAAACCATTATTAGCAGAAAATAGCCAATGTTAACTAGTTTACAAAGTGGTACAAATGACGACAAATATATGAATTTTTGACACTTGTGATTAAGTATAACTTTATTATCAATAATTTGCTACTGATAATTAAAAATATTAAATATAATTTGTCTTGATTTAAACATGCCTGTCAATAAAAAAAATACTTATATGGTTGCAAAACAATCTTGCAAATGTTATGGTTGTTCCCATATAATATTTTGAAACAATAAAATGTCAGCTGCAATTATGTCAGAATGTTATTTGAATGAAAAGAATTCAATGAATCGATGTTCTTTATGACCACCTGTGTTTATAATGAATAAAGAAGGAGTGTTCATAGATCATGGAAATATGGTGTTATACGAAGTTGATTAATTCAATTCTTGTTTTGAAATAGAAGTGTCATTATTCCAATCAGTAATTTCATCTAAAAATACCCCTGTAATTTCATGCTGATTAATAATATGCTTTAATATGATCTGTAATGCTCACAATACTTTTTAAAAATATAATGAACACACTGTGAGACATATTTATAACACATTTATTACAACTACCTGTCGTCAAAAGCAATGATTTATGAATCAGTAAGATTTATACAATAAGTTATTGTGTTAAAAAATACATTTTGTTTTCTGTTAAACAAACTATAGCTAGTCATGACAGATACTTGATATGACAAAGCATGACAGAGAATACCAGTTCTTTTCACAGCCTTTGTTTCGATGGGTCCAGAGGGCTAAAGTTTGACTGTGGATTTATCTAGCTATTGCATGTATATCCTTTCACCATTATCATAACATAAAATATATATATTAAGAATTCATGTTGAATACCTTTTATCACTATGGATACAAACCAGTACCAAATATTATTATGTTGTAACAACATACACAGTTAATAATTTAAACTGTTACTATTGTATATGAATTATTGCGATTAATAATGAATTGGAAATACCAAATCGTTATCCTTATGTGAGAAATTAGATTAATTAATTTTTATTTTAACCGTTTCCATTTATGGAAAACTTAACAATTATGTTTATCCTAATTATATTGATTTAAAATGTTTAATTACGTTTACTACAGTAATTACGTTTACAATAATCGCCATTAAATATGTACTGAACAAACTAACAAGAAGTTATTATAGGTACGGATATATTAATAGGTCAAATCACAAATATACTCCCAATGATTTGAAACTCATCTCCATATCTTTCTTTTTTTGTTTTCTTCTTGCAAATATTACCTTAACGGCTTAAGTTCTGTTTTTCTACTGTTTTGTACCGTTTGTAAGTTTGTATTGTCTACATTCCTACAGCAGAATTCAATTAAGCTCTATTGCTTCAAACTGTTATATCATAGATTAACACTGTCCACTTTGTAGCTTATTTATTTACTAAATTGCTTTGATTTATTGTTACTGATTATATTTTTCTGGGAAATGCTGTTTCTATTTTACATGTTCTATGTTTGGTATACTTTGTTGTGTACACAGTTATATAATAATAATGTCTTCCTTGAGAATTGTTCAAAGTACCTTCTATTGTCGTACTAACAAGGAAAACATATATCATTTAAAATCGGTTCCTATGTGCACTGACATATATACAACTTTTGGCTGTTCTACCTTTAATAAGTTTCATTACGATTGCCTCTTTTCATTTACGGATACAGGCACTTCTTAATATTATGTAATCCCCACTTCACAACCTCGCCCCAAATGTCTATACATGTTGTACCTTTTATATACGTTATCATGCAGTATAATGTAGTGGCATACAGGGCAAGTGTAGGGTGGTTTTATCTATTTGCCTGTAGACGAAAAACACGCAGACTAAAGACGAGTGATGGATAGTGGCCTGCAGCTGACAGTAGATAAGCTCATTGATAAAATGGGCACTTCTGACAACAACTTAATCTTGAGGTTGTCACAAAATCTAAAGTACTGTATTTTGGTACTAGTGTTGACTTTATTCGCCTGTGCAGTGTATATCGGGAAGGCCTATTGTATCTTATCATAAGAACTCCTCTCTTAAGTCCATTTTTGCCTGCAAAAAAATCTAAAATTATTTTCTAATATACTTTTACTTCGGTGCGGTGATGTAAAGCCTAATCCAGGATATTGTATAAGCATCCATATAGTGCGTCGGTGGCCTAAGAACCAAGGTCAAGAGAAGCTGAACTGCAAAACTATGACGTTATTGTAGTCTCAGCAACAAGATTTAATAATCGCATAACGAATAGAGACTTACAAATACCTGGCTATGACTTACCATTGCGCAAAGATCGGCTCTCTGATTCTCGTGGAGGCATTGCAATCTATATTAAAGTTTTCCTTTTGTATTCTGAAAAATGTCAATTCCAGGTCACCTGTATTGAATCAATATGATGTAAAATAAAAATAGTAAAAAACGTTTTCTGATTGGTGCTTTCTACAGATCCCCTTAATTCTGCTCTTGTAGAGTATTGGGCACTATTGGAAGATTCTATTAGACTTGCTAGAATTGATATGTCCAAGAATTGTACACATTCTCGGAGATTTTAATGTCAATTGTCTTCTCACGATCCATCCTAAAATCGATCGTGTATCACATAGTTATGGGTTGGCACAGATAATTAGCGAACCTACTCGTATTACCGCAACGTCAAGTTCTTTAATTGACTTAATATTAACTTCTTGTTCTAATATAATACGACAGCGGCGTGTTGGTTCCATTTTGAAGCGACCACCATGTAGCCTATGTAAAACTAACATTTACATGTAAAGCTAATAGCTTTACTCGACATGTATGGTACTATGCCCAAATCGATTTGGAAGCATATCGAGCAGAAGTTATTAACACCAATTAACGCTCTCGAATTCATTCCAAAGCAAAAAGAACAAATACGCCCGAAGATTGGCATGAATTTCGATTAATTCGCAATGTAGTAGTAACAGGGGTAAGGATAGATAACAACATATGTAATACAGCTGTAGCACACAAAGACTGGTGGAGACTGGTTAAGTAATATATTTGGACAATAATTCTGAATCATTTGAATTTCCACCACTCTTACACGAAAATATGGTATATGACAAACCTGAAGAAAAAGCAAATATATTAAATGACTATTTTGTACAACAGTCGACATTAGATGACAGTTATGTTACCTTACCAAATTGACCTGTTTTGCCAATTTCTATTAATGACCTAGAAATTACAAACTACGATGTCTTTGAAGTTTTGTCTGCTCTGCATATTCAAAAGGTATGCGGTCCAGATAAAATCAATAATCGTATACTATTGGCTTCTGAATTAACTTTACGCGTAATAACTTTATTCAACATGTCATTAAATTCTAGTACTGTGCCAACAACTTGGAAACTTTCAAACGTCATCCCAATTCAAAAAAGGGAACTGAAAATGATCGTTGGACTAACGGCCTGTTTCATTAACAAGTGCCGTATGCAAAGTTTTCGAAAGGAGTCTGTATAAATATATATTTATCGATATATTGTCCCAGCCCAATGCCATATTTGTTACCAATCTGGTTGTATTGCAGGGGACAGTACGGTGTATCATTTACATGATATTTACCATTTTATTTGTGAATCGATGGACCGTGGTAAGGATGTGAGAGCAGTCTTCTGTGATATCTCTAATGTATTTGATAAAGTGTGGCATGGACGACTGCTCCACAAACATCACTCCATTGGCATCAGCGATAAACATTTGGACATGGTTTTCTAGTTATCCGGGTCAACGGAACAATGTGTTGTTATTTATAGAAAGAAATCTACCTATAAATCAGTGACAGTTGGAGTCCCTAAAGGATCTGTACTGAGACCAGTGCTTTTTTATAAACATTAATGACATTGTATCAGACATAGGATCAAACATTGGACTCTTCGCGGATGACACTTCCCTGAACATATCTATTGAAAATACGCAAATTGGGGCAGACATGCTCAGTAGGGATGTAAGAAAAATTTCTGAGTTGGCAAAAGCATGGTAAGTGTAGTTTAGCCCCAGCAAAACGGAAAGTATTCTCTTTTCGCGAAAACATGGAACAAACATGCACCCTTCTTTGTTTCTATCCGATGTTGGAATCCCACAGGTGCAAGTCCATCAGCATTTGGGTATATTTTTGCAGTCTTACTGCAAATGGGATAACATATCCATAACATTGCTAAGAAAGTAAGCCCTATGATAAATTGCTTACGCAGCTTCAAATATAGGCTTAATAGGAAATCTTTAGAAATCATGTACAAATATTTCATTCTTCCTGTTTTCGATGATGGAGATGTTCTACTCGATTGCACTATTCGACAAGGTACGATTCTCGAAAATCTCCAACTTGATGCCTTAAGGACAATTTGTGGTTGTCCACGAGGGTCCAGTCATGGTTTAATTTATAGGAAAACTGGTTGCATACCTAAATCCTAGCGCCGAAAGCTTCATGAGTGGATTTTATTTTATAAAATGATCAACAAACAAACTCCGGCATAGGTCTACCTCACGCAGCTCTTGCCTCAATATGTTACCGATGTGTCGCGGTGCGCGTTGAGGAACTCGGGCAACTTACAAATCCCTTTTTGCAACACAATAATTTTGCAGAAATCTTTTTTGCCCTCTGTGGTGTCATTGTGGAACAGCTTACATCCTGTAATTCGTAGCGCCCAATCTTTTACTGTGTTTAAGGTAAAGTTATGTAATGGCGTGTCATCTTATTATTATAATGGAGAACGACATTCGAAAATTGTTATGTCACAATTAAAACTTGAATGAGGTATTCTAAATTCAGATATGTTTAATCGCCATCTCATAGATTCACCACGATGCCAGTGTGGCTTTTGTGAACATTATATAAAGTTCTGCCCACGTTATCAGCCATCTAGACTGCGTTTTCTCTCAGAATTATTAGACTCTTTTACTCTGGATGCTCTGTGTGGCAGCTCTGAATTATCTCATAATGAAAATGTAGATATCCTTGTCAGCATGTACGGTTTCATCCATCACTCAAACAGATTTGCAACTGTTCCAGGCCAATAGTTACGGTACTTCCAAAACCAATAAAACCAACGAATTTATGAACAATTAAGAAAAACAAAAACATCATAATTATTAAAGCACACATCGTGTTATTATTCTTGTACTAGATGGCAGCGTTTCCCATTTTAACGAGCTTTTGCTGTACTTATGTAAAACCTTTATTTACTACTTGATGTTCATATATGTATTACAAGGAGCGGTGTTCAAACGTGTCATTATACTGGGCATTGTTTCTCCAACCCTACATCGACACGTTGAAAGCATTGAAACCGCGGTTAAGCCAGGTCACGTGTGGTCATCCTCAAAACTGCCAACGCTTCACTAATTGACATGCTAAGTTTTGTCGGTGCCAGCGTCCTCCGCTCCGTTCTTCATTCTCTGAACAGAGCAAGCATTATAATAAGGCCGCATAGTGCATTGTGTCTTTTGACATCATTTCTGATGATCTTAAAGTGTAATGAAGGCATTTTGTGAAAGAAAAAAAAACGAACGACAATTAGACACAACGTTGGCCATCTCGTATGTTTTCAGGTTTTTTTTATTTTCTTTCATTGGATATAACCCCAAAACTTAAATGTGCCTGAGTAGATAGACACTGTATACTTGAAAGCACCAGCATTGTAGTTCCCAAAATGGCTTCCTTGCTATATGCTATATTTTCTACTCCTTTCAAGTAAATAAAATCTCACACATGGAGGCTTGGCAGAAAAAAATCGTCATTGACTATTTTCGCAGGGTGTATTGGCTTTTGGGACACGTACACCCTGCGAAAATCGTCATAACGAATTTAGATCAATGCCCAGAAGGTTCAGTTACATTGACGTCTGAAATGTACTTGGTGCTCCGCATAACCAACGGTCATTATTTATACAAATCCCAAACACTCATGATGTATGTGGTTGTGGTAAAATCTATTACGTATCTAAATGAATGTGCAATAACACGAAAATAGCACAGATAAAAACTATACTTAAAAGAAGAGCAACTTTTTTTAACCAATCAAAAAACTAATTTCCTACAAATGAACAACACGGACTACGTTATTAGACTAAAAGTTAAGTTTTGTTTCGAGATAATATCAATCGATACGCAAAAACAATATTTTCTCAATAAAAGTATGACTGGTCTATTTCTGAGTGATCACAAGCACAATATTATAACTATAAAATCAGGATGGAAATCACTTACGAATACAACTGATAAATGACTTGAAGAAACTGTACGTGTTGATAAAATCAAACCAAACAATTTACAGTCAGCATATACACAGCTAACATAATTTACCTGTCACTGACAGTAAAGGAATGCTCTTTTAACTTTATTTCATATATTTAGATTTATTTATTTTTATGATCATTTAGCATTATCAGAGGGAGAGGTGATATTGTGTCAGGGTGGCTATAATAAGAATGACAGCAGCCAGTCATCGACAGGCTCATTTTCTTACAAATGTCCCCTTAATTGATTGACGAAGAAAGGTCCATTTCTGACGCCAGTGTGGTGTAGCCGCATCAAGACATCTTAACACACAGGCCCAAACCCTACACCAAACAACAACCAATCAAAACGTTCAAACGCCATGTCATCCTGGTTCAAACCTGCCTATTAAAACTCCACCTCATTTCCCAACACCAATCAGAACTAGCGTTTGTACGCTTTGCTTGACGAGTATCCACCATTTCTTGAAAGCTATGTATTACAGGGGTTCATGTTTGGTTTTGAATTAGGGTTTTGGGCATCAACATTAAAGTGTTGTGAAACAAATTTAAAATTGGCTGTCTTAAGAACCGAGGAAGAAGACAGACAAATCCATGATAAATTTTCAGCAGGTAGGATATGCGGTCCTTCCACTTACCCTCCGTTCTCAAAAATTGTAATTGTTCACCTTTAGGGGTCATTGAGAAAAAAGAAAAAAAGTAATATTCTTTTGGCACGCATTGTTTTGTTTGCATCCAGGATTGACCAATGGCGAAACAAAAATATAACTATTTTGGAGCTATACCCTATAACTTTAGCAGTAGAAGTATATGAGGGAACTTTTGGCAAATAAACGGGTCAAATTTGTTTGACGGTAACATGGCTCAATCTCCAGATTTTAAAAGAGAAAGGCTATGGTGTTAATAAGACGACTAGTGCTACATTATTTAGACAAAAACATTCACTATGTCGCAGAACATATACCTGGTAAGCTTCACCAACGTGCTGACCTTTTATCTCGTTTCGCCAACTCAGTTACCTCGAGTATAAAACTTAAGTTTTATACTCGAATATTGCAAGTATACGCTGAATTTTCCCAACAATTCAAAATTGCCAACTGTCTCCCAATCCCATTATCCACTCTGGCTCTTTTTATTTCATATTTATCCTGTTCCGGCTATTCTTCGCCCACAAATTTTCCAAATATATCTGCCATTGGTTACATTCACAAAATAAGAAATGTACCTGACACTTCAGATTCATTTTTATGGAGAAAGTTAATCATAGCACATCGTAATAGTTCTCCGCACAGGGACTCATGCCTCATCGTTTTGTAACATAATGACACGTATTGTGGATGCAAAATAGCTTCAGCAATTAATTATAAACTTTTTAAGTCAATGTTCTTATTAGCCTTTAAAGTATTCCTTCAAATAGGGACAATACCTGACAGTCAAGTAAACAGAAAAACAAGAATATAACATCTCAATCTCAGGGCCTAATCATCAGCGCACCCTACACCTACTGTTTAACACCTAAAAAAAATCCGTGTTGAATTGAATAATGCGCTGATCCATGCTGGACTTTCTTTGTCTAAGTTCAGAG
>JAUELC010030931.1:0-12889 GCA_031471745.1 Cryptochiton stelleri
TAAGTATGACTTTCTGTTCTTTTTAATTTTGTTTACCTTTACAACACTCATAAGACGTTACCTACAAAAAACTATAAGTAATTGCGGCGACTTAAAACTACTCACGGCATAGCTTAAAACACTTAAACAATACTCACTTGGGGTGTTTTGGCGAACAGCCGCTGAATTTCGGCTCCGAAAATTTATACATGGAAACATACCACCATTACCACTTCCGTTCCGTTTCCGTTCCGTTTCCGTTCCGTTTTGTTAGGGGTCGAATGTAGTTCTTGAAATTAAAAGTGTTTTTTCTTCTTTATTTTTTTTCCCCTTGCAAATTGGTTCTTAGTGGACTTTTTGGTATCGGTATGGAGCGTTTGAGTCAGGGTTTATGGTCAGTGTGTTATATTAGTGTATATAGGTCAAATTTGGGGCATGCACACAGTTGAGTGATATGTTATTCGGCTGCACTTTCATTCTGAATTTGACAGCCGCCTAACAGGTATCAGTCTATAATCATACCGTATATAGATTTCCACAATTACAGAATAGCGGTTTCACCCTCTACGTCAGTTATTATTCCATTCGTAGTTTGAACAGATCAGACCATAAAGCATAGTCGGGAAATCTATGTGACCCGAGTTGTAATTGTTATAATTCTGTCAGCATTAGTAGCCTCCATGGCTAATGTTTATTGTACTGTTCAGCTGAGGTTAAATCAAGATTTTGAACTCAAACTTTGAACTTATAATAGTTTCCACGACACGATATTATTATACTACCATTTATGAAAACGAAGAAGAGCCAATTTACAGTTGATTAACAGTGTACATTAATAAGAACCATGCTTCAGAAAATTGAATAAACCTCTCAACATAATCAAGTTAAAAATCCTTTAAAGAAGGATGTACTGCCACCCACAGATTACAGTCTAATTATGCAATGGTGATTTTTTTAAAACGACAGTGTGATACAAAAATTGTTTATTGATCATATCGACATGCGACAGCTGCAAGTCAAAAGTCACCATGCATATTTTACATCAAGGTAAGGAAGCTTGTCATTTGTAGGATTTGTTAATGGAAAAACACAATTGGTATCGCAAGGTTATACTTCCAAATAGCAAATATTGACTTTTATGGTCGACATAACACACACCATTGACAATTCAAACTGATGAATATCTTGGATAACAAACTCGGCTCTGAGATTTCTCAAAATGGCAAATTAATCCCAAAGGAGTTCAAATTGAAATTGGATCCATTATTCGTTTCCTCAAAGGTAAGAAAAAAGCTTAAAAATGCCATTAGAATCAATTTTATATGCCGATTAATTGTGATTGAATTGTGTTAGGGTTATGAGGAATTGAATAATGGTGAGTTCTGAGCCTAGAGTATACATACTTCTCCTTTTTCCATTTATTTTCAAACAAGATTCCATTCTTCATCGATACTCTTTTGTCAACTATAGGCGTAATGAATGGATTCTGTTTTATACTATATGATTGATATGACGTCATCATCTGACTTAAACTGATCACCAGCTGGAGCCTTTTCACGTTTGGGAACAGATGGAAGTCTGATGTAGCTAGATCTTCTAATTAAATTGAATATTTTCTTTCAGAATTGAATATTTTCCCTTCAAAATTGAATATTTTCTCATTGAAAACACACTTTAAAAAAATATGGTTCTGAAACGGTTCTTCATATGTCGAGAAGGTTCTTCGAAGAACCTTTTTGATGATAAATGATTCTTCGATCCCAATTACCGATCCGAAGGTTCTTTGTGGGAGAAAGGGTTCTTCGTGTAAAACGAAAACGTCTGCATAAGTCACGTGGTGATTTACAGTCCTGCGTCGCCGTCCTCCATTTTATTATTGTAGAATTAAGAGAGGAGTTTTCTCGACCAAGTTTTAATTTATTAAACCATCCTGTCGTGTACTTTTGTCTGTCTAAAGCTAGGAATACATGTGTCCGTATTGCGTGATGCGTCATCCGTCATGTGTTAACAGTCTCCGTCAGCGTATTTCGTTTCACCAAATACATGTGTGTGTCTGATAGATCCGTCAAATTGGGAAGCAAGCTAAATATAGACAGCGGCAGGAAATACAGGTCACTCGGAAACACTACAGCAGAAAGTAGGTCACTTCTGTCAAAATCGAAAAACGATGCTGTCCCACAGATTTTAAACTTTTATACAGTCTTTATGGTCTTTCCCTAAATAATCATACATTATAGGATGTTTTCTGATTAATTCGATAAATTGTGACATGACAGGGCTTTTCCCAAAAATCTAGGTCGAGCTTCGGTCTGCGTCAGCGTTTCAATCGATACCAGTGGCGATTAAAAAAATAAACTCATGACGCACTTCGCAAGACGACACATGTAATCGCGGACACTGAGTATAACCAGAAGCGATTGAAACGCTGACGTATGACGGATGACGCACCACGCAATATGGACACATGTGCTTTTAGCTTTAGGTTAATATGGATATATATGTTTTAAAGAAACGTGTCGATAACAGATTAATAGTTATATGATAAATGGATTGATGATTGATTGTTAGATGGATCGGTGACGATATGACTCGATCGTTGAGCCGGTTTGCGCTAATTTTACAATGCAAAACCTGTTACCAATGTTTTCTAATCTTTTGATCACTTTAGCTTTACACCGCCAGGGACATGAATTGCAATATATGCAGCAGAAATGAATTTATCAAGTGGTTTCAACCAGTGGAGGAAGGTTATGTGTGGCATTAAAAAGAACTCATAAAACTTCTTCAAATAACCATATTTCTAAGGTTCTATTTTTAGAGGCTAACTTTACTATTTGAATACGTGCGATAACTTGATATGTGTTTATGTTATATATCATATATATTTCAGAAGTGGTAGTCATTGTGTTACCATGTTGTCGTGTTAGATAATTTCTGCAACTGTTCAAAAACTGTATTCGCCAAGCTAAAGGTAAACTATTTTTTTTCTTACAAATTTGCTATCAGGCATGTTTTCATTACTGAAACATTGCTACATGTATTTTGCTCAATAATTTCTGCAACTGTTCAAAAACTGTATTCGCCAAGCTTAAGGTAAACTATTTTTTTTCTTACAAATTAGCTATCAGGCATGTTTTCATTACTGAAACACTGCTACATGTATTTTGCTCAGAGGGACTGGTTGTAGTGTGGACAAGTCAGTAGGTCAGGGCTTTGGAGGGTTTCATACCATATATCCAATCCCCCTTACCCCACTTACTAAAAACAATGTTAGTATTTTGGTATAGCTCATACAGTAAAGTCTGTCAGACGTGATATCTGGGGACTATAAGTGTACGGCGAACTAACTGGGAAATAAATAACCTGACAATGGGGTTAAGAAAAATATGAGTGAATTTATGGTTGACTGACAGACAAATCCCAAGGACATAGAAACGGAAATAAGTCCAATTATCTCTGACTGCAAAGGCTTATAAATAATAAGACACCCACTAATTAGATTTTTCTGTCGTCTCAGAAGTGTCAAAGGAGAAAGTATAACCCATGCTATCACAATACACAGCATCCAATGGGATGATGGTGATGATTTCATTGAACTATATTGTTTAAGCGTGAGTGGGATACATAAATGAACGGAGTTATCAGGACTCGCAAATGACTTATCTTTAATACACCAGGAACTTTATGGACTGGCTTGTGAATTCTTCCAGTGCATGAAGCGACTAGCGCTATTTAACCCAAAGGAGATTAATATATTTAAAATGTATCCATATGGCAAAGTATTTAAACTCATTCTCACACGGCTCTGCTATGTGTTGTATCTTGTTCTGTGTCGCGCAATGTTTATCTATTGTCTCAATGTACCATATCGACACGCTGTCTCGACTAGAATAATTTTTGCTTGGATTCTTCTGACTACAATGTGTTAGGTGGTACGTAATAGGCTTACTTAGCTTGAAATACATTTGAATGGTTAGTGGTTATTTGTATGCCTTGAAACCTACATCTGGGTTATCTGTCAGACCTGAAAGAAGTATATTCTGTTTTCAATTTTGATGTTATCCTGTCCAGAATTACAGCAGATACCCATTGGGTGCAGAGCAACGTGATTTTTGAACTAATTTAAGTAAACAAATCCCCAGTATAATCACTAATAGACTTGGAGGACATCTAACTGTCGTGCTGTTTTGTCGTTGAAATGGTAGGCCCCTATACCCTATCTTGCCATGAGGAGATTATACAGATCGTAGTTTATTCATCTCTAGTTATAATAAAGGTAGCTGACCCATTACTATTAAACTGTTGTGTTTTTTTTAAATTCTGACGTGCCTATATATAGGCCTCTAGCCACTTTGTTCAAACGTCATGGTCATTTGTGTTAATGGGTGAATATGAGATTGGGAACTATAGGGAAGGCCTAAACACAATAACGTAGATGTAGACAATTCTGCGTTTATGGATTGTATAAATTCCATTGTAGCAATATAGGACCCTATTCTTTATTATATGCCGGTAGGCGACTATTTCCTTACTACTGTGGCATTGACCCAATGTAAATAATATAGGCCTAAATACATAATATTACGAAAATTAACGGGTTGAAATAAATTTCGGGCCGGGAGCAAATTAATGTCGGGGCGGGTAGAAATTTCAACAAAAGAAAATAAAAATAGGAAAAAATAACATGTCCTCTATGAGCTGCCGTACAAATGTGCTATGTTGTTCGCCATCTTTAAACATAAACGCGTTCCAGTGAAACCCTACTCCACATGCGCAGTTATGTTCATACGTAAATGACGTCACACTTCGTTCGGACACCGACTCCTACTTTAGAAAACCAATCGAACTCGGCCCTGGAGGTTCATAGTCGCAGTAATACTACCGACAAATACGTAACGTCAATCGCCGGATATGTTGTAACCAAATTAATTCATTAAACAAAAGCGGTCAATCCAACGAGCGTTGATGCTTAAATCACTGTCAAAAAACAAGCTGTTGCTTTTATTCCCCTATATAACTTGTTGCAAATAATAAAAAAAATAGTGTTTTGTGGGTGTAATTTAAGTTGATGATGAAGTCCGATGATGTCATCTACTTACGCAAGAACGACAACAAATGTCGAAGTAGATCTACAAGAGTTACCTCCCGTGTCCGAACTGAACTGTATAACTTCCGAGATTTGTTTCACGAAGGGAAATGGTTGACGAGGTCCGACTTATAATATCCCCTGATTTCCCCCTGCTTTTCGGTATCGATACAGCCAGCTTCGAAGAAACAAGATGGCTCGTGGATACCTTAGAGGTAAATTCTCACAGAAGATTCACGAATATCGCTTAGAATTAAGGACACTCTATGGATTACTTTAACGTTTCCCAATTTTTCTTTTAAACTATTGTGAACTTGGCAAAATATGTAGATATATTCTGAATCAGCTTTTACAGTAAAACAATAATATGTGAATTATTGTTTTCTGAAACTAACAGAAAAAGAGATATTTAATCAAATATATTTTTTTAGTACCTCATTTTTAAAATGGCTACCTTTTTAACAGTACTTATGTATAAACTGTACCCATTTTACATCAACGTATACGGTCATTCATTTTTTCAATTTGCCCTATTTTTTTTTAGCAATATTGTGCTAAAGTTAAAGATGAAAATAAATGGCTTTAAACAGGGATTAACAAAAAAATGCGCATGTGAAATCTTAAAATCTAAACAAAAACAACTATATAAAAAATCTGAATAAGTATTTTTTTTAGTTCTATGTGATGAGGTGAATATAAGAATTTAGTTTATCCGTGAGCCTGATAAAGTCGTTGACAATGTGTTACAGATTAAGAGGATTATCACTCCAGACGAGGCTCCCCGCTGACCTCATCAATGCGGTATTTCGTGTATTGAACGGAGTCAGTCCGGTAATTGTGTATTCCACCTGAGCCATTATATTCCATAGATCGGTTATCATCAACTGCAAGTTAAGTGAAGGAGGTTTACCAAGACGTAAAATGTAGATTGATTTTATTGTATAAAATGCATTTCAAACTTATTCTTTTTAACAATTCAGAATTTAAAACTTTACCATTATACAAATTTACACATACCACATCCAATTCTCTACTGAAATGCAAACTTTGTGGTTATATCGAGAGATATTGAATGGAAAGGTTATCACGAAAGGTCATTGTCTCAATTGTGAAATCAACAACCAGATAACGCGAGGCTATGCTTAACACCGATACCTTATTTCTAAGCGAAATGACTCCAAATTTGTGAAATACCGAGGCAATTTCCCATTAAAACATTTTCGCCGATAAATCAATTTTAGCGGTCGCCATGTTGCAAATGATATAAACTAGTTATCGGTACTCCGGTCCGTAGGCGACAATGTTCCGCTAGTCATTACCCAATTTTAGGAAGCGGCTCTGTGATTGGTCATCTAGACAAACCGATCAACGCTGTATGACATAGGATTATATGAGATCTAAATGCGACACAGCATAATACCTGGGCGCTAATTTATATCTGACCAGATTGCTTATTGATCTCTCTTATATTTGTATATACATTTTATTGCGCTTACCCCAAATACAGCCAAGTTAGAGAAATAAAAAAATGTAGTGGGTAAATGACACCATGTACACTAATTGATAAGATTTTTGTTGCGTACAAATATTGAACCGTTGGCTTAAGAAGTGTAAGCACTATATTGTTACTATAGGACAAAGTTTATTCCAAAGTATGACTTTCTGTTCTTTTTAATTTTGTCTACTTTTACAACAGTCATAAGGCGTTACCTACAAAATACTATAAGTTATTGCGGCGACTTAAATCTACTCACGGCATAGCTTAAAACACTTAACCAGTACTCACCTGGGGTGTTTTGGCGAACAGCCACTGAATTTCGGCTCCGAAAATTTATACATGGAAACAGACCACCATTACCACTTCCGTTCCGTTTCCGTTCCGTTTTGGAGCGGAGCTTGGGAAAGACAGATTCAGGTAATTGCTAGAGGTTTTCGTCCAACGATAGTTTGGAAGTGAGTTATATGGCCAAACGTTAATATTACGGTAAATGCAAAATTAATTGTAATCTGATTCCACATGGTTTCCGCCTTAGCTCGACCAACCATTGGTGATTGTGATCTTGAGTGAATTCCCTTGATCACGGAAGCCATGTATAAAAGACTGACCATAACGTTGTTATATTGAGAACAAAAATGTTTATTACTCTTGTGATAGTGAAGGGAGTTTTCCGTATTGACATTCCTGTGTGAAAATCTATATTACTTGTACTATAATGTGTGTATCATGTGTAATTTATTGATAAAAGCCAGGAAAAGATTTTTTTTATTTTTTTAGCTGTGTAAAAATATAGCTGAACATCCGATTTCTTGTTATAAATATTTAATAAAGACGGAAACAAGACATCTACACAAAGGTTTGTATTCGGTCAATGGTATATCTGCCATCTTGTATATCAAAATGGACGAACACTACCAGACCAAGAATTGCAATCTATGACTCATAAAAATACTGAAAATTGATATTGATAACTTGTATAAAAAAAATAAATATTACAGACACCAACATAACATCTTAGCATTGTTATGTCCTGTGATTTATATATAAAAAAGTATAAATAGTCATTCTGTGCGTTATCTTGAATATACTTAAGCCCTCAATCATGTTGTTGTGACGCCGGCAAGATCAGCTATCTGCCCTTATTGTTAATGCCATGAACGTTTAATAATGGGTTGCTCTAAATTCAACAAATGAGTATCTATATTCAGTTAAGCGAGAATAGCCTGTCGATATGATCGATTGAAAGAACAGAATTGTTATATATACATTTGTTCAATTCGTTTTATGGTAATATAAATGATATAACTGATAATTTGCATAAAATATAAAATATGACTCACTCAGCCATGGAAAAGGCAATTTAGAAAATATAGTGTTTTGAAAAAAAAAAAGAAAAAAAAGGTTTGGAAAGAATATTAACTCGTAGCACGAGTGAGTAAATTAGTCATGGTATATTTAACTACAAACAGAACAATGGAACTATACCATTTGTAATTTAATTTTTAATGTATTGCTTGAGTTGCTCAGAATAACTCTATGAGCCAGACACGGGACAAATATATACATGACAGTCTTCATTTTCATCGTTGTTATTCGGATACACCTTAAATCGAATATGGGAATAACTCTGTCGAATAAATCGTTCGTTATGTTTTTGTTGCTACGTTTCCTCTATTATTAAAGTACTGAGATATCCACTAAGTCACTGTTACATTAACAACACCCCTTTCACTAATATAAACAATGAAACCCATTCAAACGTTCACCACATATAAGTGTAACTAACTAATGCAAAGGTCACTGGAAATATTTATACGATGACGTATAAGGATGTTTATAGATTTCACCGTTAGTTATGTCAACTTCAGAAGTTGAATAATGCAGCAGAGTTGAGATACATACTGTAAATCACCTAACATGTCACCAACGAATCACTTTCAGCTTTTTACAAGTTGTGAAAGTATCAAAGCAAGTAAAGAAACACATTTATGTTTTGTGTTAAATCTTGAATCTCCCTCACTGCAGCATTGGCATTGACTCCAGATGTACTAGTCCTTTACATAACTTCCAAAGTATGCATTTTATGATTGAAATTTTAGGTAGGGTATATGTTAGTGTATATCATATAATCAAAACATTATGTTTCATTGTTTTCTTGGGGTTTTACGCCAAACTTGCCTCATATCACGTTGTGTCTGATCAACGCGTAAAGGAAACCAACCCTGGCGCGACATTGCCAACGAACTATCACCAAACACAAGGCAACCACGGGACGCAAAACACGGTGCGATATGACAAAGTGTAGGTTTTACAGAGCAATGCACCATAAATAAAATCGGGTTATGTTGCACCTTAGCTAGAGGAATATTAGGGCAAGATGAACATTCTATCAAACACCTGCGATTGAAATTGGCAAGAATCTTTAAATGAAATAAACCGGTGACAATCCCAATGTTGTTGCCAATCTGCGAAGTAACTTTTTATTGGGTTCTAGCGATGAAAGCCGTGAATGGCATGTAGCAATCAACACTATTTTAATGGAATAAATGAAAATGGAATCTTAGTGTTGGCTTAGAACTGATGCAATTCATATATGGCTAGTGGAATTTAAATTGTGAATGCCAGTATTGGCTGAACATATAATTGAATAAAAATGCTTCTTTTTTAAAAAATCTGCATGAGATGAAAATTGACGACTTTCATTTATTGCATTGAAGTATTTTTATTGTAAATTGAAAGGAACATATGAATGTAAAATAAATCGGGGGATATGGCAAAACAAGCCTTTGCTTATATTAATAGTTCGTTTTAATAGTTATAGAGGCATTTAGATAGAATTGATCAGTGTTGGGGTCTACGGTAATCTTTTAGCATTTATATTGCGTATTATCTTCATAAAAAGTTAATACCTATGTCAGTTAATGAGTTAAGGTGATTCCTGGATAACCATTACTATAATTACGATTTTAAAAACAGATCATTTCTTTTGTACTCTAACTAGTCACAAAATATTACCTAGATATCGAGGGCAAATTACATATAACACTATAAAGAAGGATGGCAAAGTCGGTTGACAATATCATACCTTTGTCCTCTCTACTCAGAATGTTGGTTTATAAAGCTTATAACAGTCAGAATGAACAGGGTTATACACTCATTATGGGAATACTGGTAGATTTTAAAAAAAAATACAAACCAAATACTTATAAATGTTTAAAGCTCATTTAACTACTTTTTTAATCATTTTACCCTCAACGTGACGGTAATTATTTTACCCTCAACATGACGTTAATCTGTAACACAATAACGGTAATTTGTTACACAATATTTTATTTTGTGTTCTACTTTTGAAACGAGTGATAAGTTATGGACTATTGACTTGACTTGGAAATGTTGTGAGAACCAACATCCACACGTGTTCTTAATTAAATTCAGAATTTGTTAGTACATAAGTAGTTTTCTTGTGGTATTGAATAACCAGGTTCGAAATGATACATAAAAAAGTGATTAGTTTGAAAAGTAAAACTGATATAACAAAAGTTGTCTCTACTATTAAAGGGTATTGAATTACATTGAAGGGTAACATTATATCATCTGCTATATATCGTCAACGGTGAAACACGTGTACCTACAAATCTAGGGAAGCTATGGATGCGACCTCTCGTGTTTCCGTTGTTTTGAAACTGCGAAACTGCAAAACCTGGAAACTCGAAAAAGGACGGATTAAGATGAACGAAGTATATGTTTACAACAAACATACCAATGTACTTGATTAATCTAAAACCAAAAGTCGAAAGAGAGACGTTTATTTCGCATTTTCATGGTTGTGAAGTTTCGAAGATTTGAAGTTTCGAACTTTAGACTATTAAAACAAAAGTAAAAGTACAAAAGTGCAAAAAAAGGTAAAAGTACAAAAGTCCCAAGTCAAGATGCGAATCAAAAAAGTGCGAAGCGAGAGTGCAAAGTCGAAGCCACAACAGTTGTTTAGTGATTTTGCCTTGTACTTTCGCGTTTTTTTTTCCCCGTTATTACTTTAAGTTATTACTTTAACACAATAACCACAGACATACAGTCTACATTGCTGCTACACATCTGCATATCTTTGAAACAAACCGCGATTTTCCACTTTTCAAAAAATTGTTATCTGCATTTGTAGATGTACAGGGTATTTTACATTACTGATAGATGACAACAGGTTGGAAATATATATTACAGGTGAAGGGCCCTCTAGCTAAGGGGCTAAGTCATGCTGTTCTTTTCCGGTTGTCCGTTTCCTTTTCGGGCATTTTGCGCCACACATACCCTATTCCTGTAATTTGAGTCCGATGTACTGTGGATAGATTTGCCAAACACGGTTTGTTGTAAAAACATTCCTTTGTAATGTTCTCAGGATGAGTTTCCCGTTATAGTCCGGAGAGAATACAGAGCATCATAATGTAAAATTAAGACAGATTGACAGCGCACATGTTAATAATCTACAGCGAATACTCTCTTCCAAAACACACAGCTTTATTTTGAAGGTGTTTCACGACGCGCAATGTTTATATGTAATTAATGTTATATCCACTAATATGTTGCTTGTCATTATATCTATTTATAAACAAAAGAAACAAATATATACAGATATAAAATCTACTGTATTTGTTATCACCTGGTAGACCAGCTTGGACGTGATATTATTGTGTGAAGCTACTCGTTTATACTACACGTGTTGGGGGAAGAAAACAATATGTATATTAACAAATATATCTACCCCCCTCCCCCCCCCAAAAAAAAAAAAAACCAAAAAAGACAAAACAAAACAATAACAACAGCAGCCAAAAACCAAAAAACATACCCATATAAGCCAAAACATAGTGCACATTCAAATACTCATTTGTTTGTTTGTTTGATTAGTGTTGAACGCCCTGCTTATAAGAATCTCATTTATATGATGGCAGTGTATTCGAACAGTAACTAGTGACACGAACACGAGCTCTGTTGCAAGAATAATGTTCCTCCAGTGCTTAGAAAAGACAGAAGGATTATGCTCGGGACATGCTACCCTTTATAGCCAGAGGGCTCACAGACTCATACTGGATGTACAGGTATGAAACTTTTCAGTCGATTCGAACAATTTGTATATTGGTACAGACTAAATTTCGGTTAAAAAAAAAAAAAAATAGTAAAGTACTTCGTACTACGGGTCAGGAACCTATAGTTAAATATATAAGAGTCGATTTACTACGGGTCACGAACCTATAGTTAAATATACAAGAGTCGATTTATTACGGGCCAGGAGCCTATATACAAGAGTCGATTTACTGACCTAGCACATTGCATAAATTATATATTCCCTCAAATCTACAACACTAATGAGCAAGTGTATGAGGCCTTGTTCCGAGCTTATCAATTGACTTATTTAGTTCTGGCATAACAGGATTATTTGGATTTGCAACTTCTGGATTTTATTATCGAGCTACTTAATAAGCCAGGGTACGAGGCCTTGTTCCGAGCTTAGAGATGTACTTATTTTGCATAACTATGTTATTTGGAATCTCTCTCTTATTTGGCATAACAAGGTTATTGGATTTTGAACTTCTGCATTTTTAGATATAGCAAAGTTTTAGTGCAGATACTAGCATCGTTTTCAAGCTTTATGTTGTTCTGGACTGCAAACCTTGTATTTAAATAGATGGGGGTTTCTGTTTGTGTGTTTGTTTCATTGGTGTTTAACGTCGTACTCAAAGGTATTTAACTTTTATGACGAAGGATTATCCACTTTTTATTCTGCCTTACTAAAAACGGTGGAAAACCGGGAAGGAAACCTCGTAAAAACCAACACCTTATGAGTCCCTCATATAGTTGTGGTCGACCGAGGGACTCGAACCCTTCGGTACATCGAAGGCGAGTCAGCAGTCCGACACGCTACCCCCTGAGCCACGGCGCAAGCCCCGATGGGGTTTCTGATTACCTGAAGAACCTGCCTCACTGTGAAAGCAGCGGTTAATTCTGTATGATTTATTGTCTGATACATCTTTAAGTTAGGGCATTTCCTTACGCCGCATAATAAATTAACCAAAGAAACACGTTACCCCAAATTATACAACTAATTACTATTTATGTCAAGTGTATGTGAAGGGAAAACAAATTAGGTAATATAACGTAAGAATGACAGTGTGCCATTGTTGTCAACGTTAATAAAGCTAATTCATTTAAGACATTAAAATCACTAAACATATTTATTGCATGCTGTTTGTTTTGCAGCTATATATTTCTAAAGATAACTCCTATTGGCCCAGGGATGTCGATCAGACACTCAGATATAAATGTCTCAATATATCTTA
>JAUELC010031043.1:0-12886 GCA_031471745.1 Cryptochiton stelleri
GGTCGAAAAAACTTTAACTCCTCTCCCAATTCGACAAGCACAAAATGGAGGACAGAGACGCGGGACTGCAAATCACCACGTGACTTCAGCAGACTCGTTTTGGATTCACACGAAGAACCTTTTATCCCATGAAGAACCTTCGGGTCGGTGATTGTGGCCGAAGAACCATTAACCATCAAAAAGGTTGTTGGAAGAACCTTCTCGACATATGAAGAACCATTTTAGAACCATATTTTCTTAGAGTGTAGTGTAATTCAGTGTTAAGCAAAATCAACTCTAGACATGCTGTTTCATTATTTTGTTCCCCTATGTTTTATTTAAACAACTTTACAACTAGCGATCAAACCTTGTTCTAATCAACATAAAGACTCAAACATTTCATTTTTCATTTGAACATTTGAGATCTTAATATTTTAGGCATGTCATAGATCCAAATGTTTAAACATATATAAGACATAGGCGGCAAATTTACTGGAAATGATATACTCTTGTTCGAGCTAAATTAAGCGTAGACATATTTATCATTCGGCTATATGACATACGGTCTGTTAAGGTTCTGGATGATAACAATATACAATATGGAAGGCAAATGAGCTCAACACACGCAAATATCTAAATAATGTCGGAGAATATTTGCTGTTTTTTTATTATTTTAATGGTGTTATAAGCCGTATTTAATGTAATTTCACATACGTCACGCCGTGTCAGCCTAATGGGTGCAAGAATGGCACTGGAAACAAGCAACGATCAGAAACAAGGACTGGGCGCACACTATGGTACAATAAGATAAAGTGTACAAATCTGCAGTGAAGGCCATCACAGCAAATCGGCTTCTCGCCGCCCCATAGCTCAGAGAATGTCGACAAATGAAGCAATTAATTGCAGTATATTTATTTTTTATATATATTTTGTATAGTGCAATCCTTATTGCAGCATCCCATTGAGGTGATAATTATTTTCAAAAGATCTTATTTCTTTGCTTTATTTACTTTTACCGTTGAACTAAAGGGCATTTGACTGATACCACAATGTTACACTGACGGCGATTAGGTGCAAAAAACGGCCAGAAGCCTCCAGAAAAAAATCAAGAATTCTCTTCATTAAGGGAATCTTCGTTATCTAGGGATTTGAATCCGAACTACCCTCTGCTGTGGGAGAAAATCTCGGAATAAAACCCTTGGCTCACGAATATGCATGAATGACTATTAGCCTACATATGCCTCACTATCTAGGTACATATAGACTTGAACCCATACGGACAATCGAAGGCGGGTCAGTAGGCCAAATAGTTAATTACTGTATTATTATATTAACCTATTCACTTAATTCAATCTTGTTCATTGTTACTTGATATATATACTTACTTGAAGTATAGCATAACAGAGACAGCAGTCACCAAGGAAACGAAAGACGCCGTAACCCACGTTATACATCAACTTTATTCTCAACACATGTTCCTGAGAGGATATGAAATTAAGCATACACGACATCAATTATCAGTTTATGTCTTCATCGAGAATGATAGGCGTCGCACCTGTGCTATTTACTGTTTAGCGTTTTTCTCAAGGAAATTAACACTAGCCTATTCGTATTTCCAAATCTGTGTTACGATTGCTTTTGTATTTCATGATATTGTATTTAAAACTCCTTAGTCTGTGACATTTACTTTTGAAATATGATATACAACAGTTTATATATGAGTTATAACGTCGTTTACATGTACTTTTAAAATATAAGATATACATGTAGAAGTTTAAATATGAACTAATAAAGTGGTTTACATATACTTTTAATACACGATATATTTAGAAACTTATATATGGATTAATAAGGTGGTTTACATATATTTGATGTATAAGATATAGAAGTTTTTATATCAATTAATAATGTCGTCTACATTTAATTTTATGATGTTATATAAAGAAGATTTTAAATGAATTAATTGTGACGTTTCGCTTTGTAAACGTTCGGTATTTTCGAAATGTTCCTTCGTATTCTCTTACGAATACGTTATCATTGTTTTTAGATTTATCCATGAACAATTAAATAAACATTATTGCCATTTTCTTTTGTTTCAGTTTTTTAAATTTTATATTAATTTTTAAATGAATATGTTACGTGTTTATTTATTTTTTAAACATTCAGTGCATTTATGGGCCCATCGCGCACGGATTTCTACTATTACTAACCTCGACGTTTATTGGACCAGATAGATCCATGCGTGAAATACAGCCGCTGTAATTGGTCCACGTGTGGTTGAGAACTGGGTGTACGAACCATTCCCCATTTGGAAGGCACCGGCGGGTAGCATTTCCTGAAAAAAAGTACAAACAAATGACACAAAATCAAAAAGCGTAACCATCAAAAATGTATCTTAACCATCCAGGTAGACAAAATAGAATGATCGGAGAAACCTTAAACTGGTTTCTACAGCCAGTTTATAAAGTCTCTTTTATTCTGTTGAAGGTATATGGTAGTTACCACAACGTCAGTGTTAGCTTTTTTTGTATCTAGATCCAGAGAAACAGTTTTATGTTTGTTAAAAAAATATCTAATATGTTATTTCCTTCATGTCAAAGTAATGTTGGATTTATTTCCTATTAAGAGCACGGTTGTATTTCCTGAAACGTACAGACAAATTTTGTAAAATTCGTCTGGACAAATATCCCGGTTGCATATCTTTGTACAACGACATAGGATAAAGAATGTTGAGAGCGCGTTTCAAAGTGATGTGTTAAATAACCACTGTGATATGACCCAAACAAGATTATCCAGTCGCACGAATCACCGGTCAAAAAGAAAAAAACAATGGATTTAGCGGAAATTTCCCTTTAGAAGCCATTAAACCTACCGTGATGCAAATAATAACCCTTTAAGACGCACTGTCTTAATGTTTAGATGGTAATTTCTCAGGACGAAGGCAATCGATGTAGTTTAGCCTCCGATATGGAAACGTCTTCGAGAACACATTGATATTAATTGGTAGCTGAGTGCCAAAGATTAAGGTTGCTAACTCACAATCAGTTTATGGTATCATTTCCAGGAATTAATCAATAAGACACTCGAGGCTTTAATATCAGTGTAGAATTCACCCAAGCAACAGCTAATCAACAGAATGCTCAACGCGTCCTTTTGTATAGTTTTTACGTTCGCCAATGGAATCTTTAAAAAGAAAAATTATATCCCTATTGAAGTTCAAATTTCGATATCATCATTGCTTCTAGACTCCAAATTTGCCTCGTTACTATCGCAAAGTGGCAAGTAACGATAGGTTTAATCATGAACGAGTGTAGGATTTATACAGAGAGAAGAGGGTTTACAATATGGGTTGGGATGACACTATTTTTTTATATCATAGATTATCAATTTTATAACTTTTCCAAAACGGGGGGATCAAAATTGGCTTGAAAGTGGGCAAAACTTAAAAAAGTGAGTCTAAGAAGATAGATTGTGTTGAGCAGTTTAAAAAGTCCCAGCGGACCATTTGATCAGGAACCGCCGCCATTTTGAAATGATGACGTCATATCAAAAATCTGACTGGTCAAAAGACGTGCAATAATCCAAAGACCCCCCACCCTTGACCAAAGACCAGCAAGTGAAAAAAGAACACGATGAGTAGCGTTCAGGGACTCAGTTCCTGGTCAAAAAATGGTATCCGTACTGTGTAAGATTGTTTCGTAATCACGCGAGAACCATTTAAAGCATTGTATAGGGGACATTTCATGCCGCTCAGATGGCACCTTGACATTGAGAATTATTCATAAGTATCCGCTAAAATCCCCACACAAAATAGTATGTCACGTAATGCACTGTCATACAATTATTATATAGGATTTTCGTGAATATTTATTTAATCCTATTTAATGTTATCGAGACAAACGATTTGGCATGCACAGTCCACCATACAATTCAATAGTTCTCGCGAGATTATGAAACAATTCTGCACACAGAGGACAACAGTTGTTAAAACTGCTTGATAGGCTCTATTATTCTACAGAGACACAAGCAACATGGCATGAAGGGTCCACCATACAAGTAAATCATGTAAATTGTTCTTGGGAGATTACGAAACAATTCTACACACCGTCCTCAGCATTTTTCAAAAACTGCTTGATAGGGACTATGTACTTTCGTTTGTTTAGGGTTGTTTCCTGGTAATCTTATTTCATAACGAAGCAATGAAGCCATATGACCTACCAGACACCATAAACCCATTAATATAGGTGGGGCAAGGCTGGTGAACTTCTTGGCCCATAGGACTCTCCATCCAGCAGAGTATGCCATCCCATGTCCTGTTACAATGACCATCTGTAAATAGAAATGGTTTATATCTATTAGAATTTCTAACGATAAGTTTAGCATAATAGAGTAAAGTGACAACTCCAAGAAATGATGAACAACTGTATATTTCGGTTTATTTAAACCATCTCCAGCAGTAAGACTGGAGTAGTAAGAATGGAATATCTATATATCTATGAGGGAAAACAATTGTTTCTCTCTTCATTTATCAAAAAAAAAAATATCTATACTGTTGTTCAAACATAGATCACACAAATATAGTATATTGATCGTATTTATTCTGGTTTCTTGTTTACTGTTTATTTATCCGATTTTCGACCAACAGAACCAAATCCCGATAACTTGGCCAGCATAATTTTTAAGGAAAACTGGGGAAACCCAGTAAAAACGCTTGACTTTCTGTTGGTTGCTGGCATACAAACACACGATGAGTCTACTGTTATCGAACCGGCGATCTCAAAGGTGAGTGGGAACTGTGGACTAGAAAAAAAAAAGAATGGAGTAACAACTAAAATATCACTCTCGATTTTGGCTGGTCAAGTCATCAAGCTACGAATGTCTGCCCAATTGTCACTAGGATTAACATGTAAAACCTTCTAAGTTGTATTAAAAAACAACAAAAAAAACGGTCATAAATTCCACTTTTGATTTATCATTCTGTATTAGTTTCAATATATATTTTGTTTATAAATAAAGGGAGAAATGTGTTTGCGTCGACCGGAATTCGAACCCGGGACGTAGTTTCAATATATACATATTTTAATAGATGCAGATAGAAAAAATGCTTGTTTCCATCAGGATTCGAACCCGAGTCATCTGGATTACAGACCCAACACTCATCAGTGAGCTACAGGGGATCAGGATAAAATGCTTCCCGAACAGTAACCAAGTAAAGACTGCGATTCTCTCATCATCCGAGCACATGGTATCTCTACACCTATACGCGTGTAGAGACACCATGTGATATTAGACTGGATGTCCATGTTATGACCCAATTTCATATGCTCGATTTCGATTGGCTACTTTCACCCGTCAATGCCCAATCAACGACTCTTCAGCAGTTACGTGTATTTATTTTGATAGCTGTTCATAATGACAAAGCGTGTTTCTAGTTTGTGACATGTCACAGCAAGATTTTCTGTAAACCGCGGTGTTTTGTTTTCTGGGCAATCGTATCTAAAGCAGATTTTAGAGTTGATGCACAGTAACATTTTGCTATGAGATCGTGAGTGCTTCTTTCCCACATTATTTTTAAACTCGAGTCGTACAGATGAACGGTTTATTTTCATTAACCCGCGTTGGACTAGATTAAGTGCCCTTAGTTGACCCAGATAACACGATAAAGGTGTCGTATGTGCCAAGGTTAATGTTCTAAGCTTGGATCGCGAAGATGCGTTTCTCTCTATATATATAAAGCACCGAAAGAGGGACGCTAAAGTAGCATCTTTTTTATCCTGTTATGATACACGATTGGTTTTTGCTTGAGTAAATCCGAAACCTGATTGTGGCATATATATGTATTTTTTTATAAATGCAAAACAGAAGGAATTGCTTGTCTCCACCGGGATTCGAACCTTGCATGTTCGTCTGGGCTACAGGCCCAACACGTATATATTTTAGGATTTTTTATTAAATGGTAAATGAGATAAAGGAATTAAACCACAAGTCTTCTTAAAGTATATAAAAGAAAATACATATTTCATTGCGAAAGGTGAACATATGTGTGCTGTTTATGGCCGGGGACGTTAACTTGTTATTGCATGTAGTTTTAATGAGGCCATATTAATCATATTATACCGAGCTCACACGTTTGCTTTATTTCTCTTTGCTTAGAGATGATATATCACGCTACCAGGATATGAGAGCACCTAACCGTATCAATCGGCTTCAAGAATTACTCTTTAGATCTCGTGATTAAAACGTGGCGATTTGAAGGCCGTGTAAAGGGTTTTTTATCGATTGTATTGTTATGTTATAAACGCCGAGGAAAGAAGAACACGCGAGGAAACGCTGAAACAAGAAAGAGGACAATGCCAAACAATTTGTGTTCAAAATGGTTCAATATATTTAGCCAAACGAATCTAGTTTATTGAAGCTAGATTAATCGAAGTATGGCAGGCCAAGCGTTGGAAAAATAATTAAAAACATATGTTCACTGAATTCTTTCCATTTGTTCAAGTTTATATTTCTATTCAATATACAAAGTTCCTATTCAATTATTTATTTATATTCGATTTTAAAATTTCTTGTCATTTTGGGTTTATTTTGAGAGCGCCACAAGACACAGCAAGCCTACTGATTCCCTAATTTATTTATAACTTAAGTGTCTCTCAGGCCAGTTTCTCTGGGGGAACAATAGAACGATGTGCATGTGTCCTGACGGATACAAATAATTAGCCAGGCTCTGTCACAGATTTTTACACACACTGGCGACACAAATACAATCTATTTAATGTTATTGGATCTGTTTTGTAATTACACCAGGCAATGGTCGAGTGTTTTGGGCACGATTTGATATCCAAATACACAAATACTTGATGAGCTAGAATCAAATCTATATTTTATATCCACATTACAAATCGGCATTCAAACTTGTACCAATTTCGGGATTCTGTATATACTTCAACATTTACGAAATAATTAAAGACGTTCGATCACAAACCGTCCTTTGAATCTCACGGTATGTACTTCTCTGTAATTTTAGGTCCAATTGAGGCCCATTATTTCATTCTATGTCGATTTTAGGCACACTTTTGCGTTCGTAGTCCAGTGAAAGCATACAATTTATTCTAGTAGCTCCAGTCGAGTGACGCTATTTCATTCCAAATGGTAGTTATCTTCCAACACGAGGTTTTACGTTTACACGAAACAGAAAATGGCATCCAGTGTCTTGTTGGCGCCGTGTTGGATTACAATGATTTGCCTGACTCCGTCTAGATCAAACTGAACAGCCAACGGAAAGAGCTGTAACTTGTTATCAATCGACTGCTGCCAGTGGTGACTGAATGGGTTATCTCATATTTCACATATTTTGAGAAGAACGCAGTAAAAAGTATTTAGCTTGGAACTGTCTTGACTTGTAGAAAACGCCATTCAGTTCTGCAATATATTAAACGTATTGAATTGACTAACTATCCGATGTTCCCATAACATATTATATACCTTATTGGAAGTCAAAAAAGACGTATTCTATTGGTTGTTGAATATGTTCAGGGAAGTTGTGACCGCGAATCGACCACGTGCCATGAAAACAACAATAGTTGTTATATATTGAGTAAATGTAGTATTGCATGTCTCAGACCGGACACGGGACCCTCACTATGAATTCTCAGTCAATCATGATTGTGTTGTAGTTGACGGTGGCCATATGTCTGTTGTTTGCTGATCTGATTCCAATACCTC
The DNA here is from genome assembly GCA_031471745.1 of Cryptochiton stelleri. Lineage (NCBI taxonomy): Eukaryota > Metazoa > Mollusca > Polyplacophora > Chitonida > Mopaliidae > Cryptochiton > Cryptochiton stelleri. Next base: position 7,702 of record JAUELC010031043.1, read on the forward strand.
GCTGTATAAGGAAATTATTCGTATAATAATCGGTTTCAACACGACAAATCACTCGAATAATAACACACAATTACAGAAATACCCGTTCTTAATACAGTTAACAACATATAGCACACAAAACCACTCCGAAATTAAGGACATGCTTGAAAGCGTAACAACAGGAAGTCACTTCACTGTAAAAACCACGAATAGTCGACACGTACACCTCACAGTACTGTGATTGGGACGCTGGCTTTTGAGAATAAGATACCTCAATTAACTTACTAGAGACATTTAGACGTGGTCTTCTCATTTGATAATTAGACCATTATTTAAGTTGATTTAGATTTTATTCCGGGTTACCAGATACCCCAATTAATTAAATAGAGACCTTAAGCCACGGTCTTCTATTTAATAATTAGACCATTATTTGATAGATTTAGATTTTATTCTGGGTTACCAGATACCCCAATCAACTAAATAGGGACCTTGAGACACGGTCTTCTATTTAATAATTAGACCATTATTTAAGTTGATTTAGATTGTATTCTGGGTTACCAGATACCCCAATCAACTAAATAGATACCTTAAGCCACGGTCTTCTATTTAATAATTAGACCATTATTTGATTGATTTAGATTTTATTCTGGGTTACCAGATACCCCGATCAACTAAATAGAGACCTTAAGCCACGGTCTTCTATTTAATAATTAGACCATTATTTGATTGATTTAGATTTTATTCTGGGTTAACCAGATACCCCAATCAACTAAATAGAGACCTTGAGACACGGTCTTCTATTTGATAATTAGACCATTATTTAAGTTGATTTAGATTATATTCCAATATTCACTTTGATATATTCTAGGTTATTGGACCATTTGAGTGGGTTTTCATCAAATACCATGTAGACGCGGTTAAACTGATCCTGCTCCACCGAAATACAGATACGACTTCCCGTAGACTTTTAGCGAAGTCAATCCCGGATCAGAAACATTTCTTGTTACTATACGAACACAGAGTTTCTAGGTTTACACGCATTATGATCTGTTCTTGTTGGCGTCGTGTTGGATGTCTATGATTTGCCTGACTCCATCTGTCTAGATCAAACTGATCAGACAACCGAATATGTTGGAACGTGTAATCAATCAACTGCTTGCCAGTGGGGACTGAAGGGGTTATCTCACATTTCACCTATTTCGTGAAGAACTTAGTCAAAGGTGTTTGGATGCTAGCTTTACTGACTTGTATAAAACCCTTTTCAGTTCTGTAATATATTGAACGTTATTATTTTGACTAACTATTCCATCATTTCATGTCATCATATATACCTTATTGGAAGTAAAAAGCAATTTTCTTCAAAATACAAGATCAACGCTTATGGATTTAACAGACGAAAGATGCTTAAAGGCATCGGATTGGTTTTTGAATATATTCAGGGCAAAAACGAGAATAAACCACGCTCCATGAAACCAACAATTTGTCAATATATTTTTAATAAATATAAGGAAAACACTACATGTCTCTATCTCAGCTCGAACCCGGGACCTTCGGCAAGGAAGGACCAACACTCGTCCGACTGAGAATGTCTGTCTGCTTCTTGATTTTCGCTGTATTAAGAAAGTTGTTCGCGTGGTCATCGGTACCAACACGGGTTTTCTTGGTTTACACGAAGCGGAAACTGGCATCCAGTGTCTTGTTGGCGCCATTGTCGGATGACAAGGATTTGCCTGACTCCATCACTCTAGATCAAAGTGAACAGCCAACCGAAAGAGCAGTAACGTGTTATCAATCCATTGATTGCCAGTGGGGACTGAAGCGGTTATCTGACATTTCACCTTTTTGTAAAAGAACACAGTCAAAAGTATTTGGCTCGCGGACTGTACTGACTTGTAGAAAAACCCTTTCAGTTCTGTAATATATTGAACATATTATTTTGACTAACTGTCCCATCTTCCAATAAAATATCATATACTTTAATGGAAGTAACAATATACCTTTTGTCACAATGACATCATATAATACTCATCAGTGTGACATCACACACCTTACATATGTATAATGTCACATCAGGACATCATATCGTGACCCCATCGTGACATATAAACGGTCTTATTCCTGTGAGAAGTAGATGAGAAAAAAAATGGCGGATTGTAGCCAAATCTGCAAGCAGGTGAATCTGCAAATTTACCGGTTTCTCCTGTACAATTATCTTTCATAACTAGCTTTGTGCTAATTGAAGTCATGCTTGAAACAAATAGTTACATGATTTGATAACCAAATTTTGTTAATCTATAATAGTTTTCAAAAGTAGCGGTGTCTGTTTGGCTCTTATTCTCGGGACGGTGTTAATCGCCTTCTCCGTCCATATTAAATAGGTATTTATGTATATGTATTGCATTTTATAAATAATCGCCAAATACGAGCATTTATTACCGTTTAACTATTTTAACTATTAATAAGACGATAAATCATTAACAACAAACTCAGAAGATGACATCGGACTGTGAAATCAGTTTGATACCCACATCAGATTACAGAATGAGTTCACAGTGATATCACATCATGGCAGGGTTCTGCCGAGATCACTGTGTGACATTACTGTGATATCCAAAAGTGGTTACAAATTTAGTTCACCATGACATCACACTGTGATGGTTTTGTGAGATCACCTATGGGAACACTGTAAGATCACTGTGGGGTCAAATTCCTGACTGGGTACTCTCCCATTCGTTAACAAGGTCAATTTAGTTGATAATGTGTATAATTGGTGACGGTGACGGAGCCAGGCTCTGCCACAGATTTCCAGACACACTAGCCACACATTAACATCTATTTAATGTTATTGGTTTGGTTTTCTAATTACACCAGGAATTGGTCAAGTGTTTGGTTCTGATTCATACCTTAATACTTGATGAGCTAGAATCGAATCTATATTTTATGTCCACATTAAAAAGCGATTCCCAATATTCCCAATATATACAACATAGGACATTCGACTTGTAATCTACAGGTAGCTAAATTTTAACTAGGCAAAATCACTCAAATGTTAACAAAATTCAGACATAACCATTCTCAATACAGTTAGCTACATGTGGCCGAATTTAAACACCACAACGAAAGTTAACACATGATGTAAGAAATAGCCATTCTCCATCCATAATCAACTTTATGTATCTGAAATCAACACACAAAACAAAACCCAATTTGGAAAGCGTAACAGCGCCACTTCGCTGTATAAATCACGAATAATCGGCACATACACCTCACAGTACCGTGATGGAGACGCTAGCTTTTAAGAATAAGATACCGCAATCAACTTAATAAAGACCTTGCGACGTGGTCTCTTATTCGATAATAAGACCTATATTTGATTGATTTAGATTTTATTCTGGATTAAACAGATACCCTTATTAATTAAATAGAGACCTTGAGACACGGTCTTCTAATTTGATAATTAGACCATTATTTGATTGATTTAGATTATATTCTAGGTTATTCGGACTCTACCATCAGCAAAAATCTGGAGTTGAGGATTCCAGCCAATTATCTTCTACTGGGCGTTTTTTCTGTGTTCAAGGCATCTTGGTGGATGTGGCAACGTCGGGTTCACAATGATGGATGCTAATATTCTCTCTGATGTATTCTAGGTTATTCGACTGTTTTAGTGGGTTTTCATCAAAAAGCATGTAGACGTGATTAATCTGATCCTGCTCTACGGAAATACATACACGACCTCTCCTAGAATTTTGACGGATTCAATCCTGGAGCAGAAACATTTCTTATCGTTTTGGGTCTATTTTAAGAACGCCACAAGACACGACAAGATTACATTTTTTTGTAACATATTCTTATTTCTTTGTGACTTAAGCGTCTCTCAGGCAGTTTTTCTGGGGAACAGCACCACAATATTCATGTGTCTTGACAGATATAAATGATTAGCCAGCCTGCCACAGATTTCTAGACACGCTAGCCACACATTTACATGTATTTAATGTTTTTTTTTTCTCGGTTTTCTAATTACACCAGGAATTGGTCCAGTGTTTGGTTCTGATTGATACCTAAACACTTGATGAGCTAGAATCGAATCTATATTTTATATCCACATTAAAAATTGATATTGAAATTGGTATCAATCTCAGTTTCTATATATACTTCAAACCTGTCGTTCGAGCGCAAGCCGTCATTCCAATCTCACGCTTTGTATTTCTCTGTGATTGTAAGGTCCACTCAACATGCTCAAGGCACATTATAACATTCTACGTCGATTTGAGGCACACTATTGCATTCCTGGTCCACTACAGTCGATGCACACTGTTGCATTCCAAATGGCAGTAATGTACTAACACAGGGTTTCTAGATTTACAGGAAGCACAATCTAGTCTTGTTGGCGTCGTGTTGGATTATAATGGGTTGCCTGACTCCATCTGTCTAGTTCAAGCTGAAAAACCAACCGAAAGTGCTGTAAAGTTTTATCAATCGACTGCTTGACAAAGGGGACTGAAAGGCTATCTAACATTACACCTGTTTTGAGAAGAACGCAGTCAAAGACTTTCCTCCACCGGGATTCGAACCCGGGTCATCTGGGTTACAGACCAAACACTCACGACTGAACTACGGATGATCACGATAGAATGCTTCTCGAACTCTAACCCAGTATAGACTACGACAGAGGGACGCTAAAGTAGCATCTTTTTCATCTGGATATTATACACAATTGGTATTTGTTTTGTTTTTTGCAGACAGAAGGAATTGCTTGTCTTCACCGGGATTTGAACCCTGGTCGTCTGGGTTACAGGCCCAGCACGTATATATATTATGGTAAGTATTAAATGGTAAATGAGATAACATAATTGAACCAGTATTCTTCTTAAATTATATAAAAGAAAATACATATTTAATCGCGATAGATGAACATATTTGTGCTGTTTATGTATGACCAGTGACGTTGACGTGTATTACATGCAGATTTAAATAGGTCACTACGCTCATATTATACCGAGCTCACACGTTTGTTTTATTTCTTTGCTTTCAGATGATATATCACCCTACCAGCATATGAGAGCACCTAACCTAATCAATCTGCTTCAAGAGTAACTCTTTAGATCTCGTGTTAAAACTTGGCGATTTGATAGCCGTGTGAAGAGGTTTATATCGATTGTATTGTTATGTTATTAACGCCGAAAGAAGAACACTCGAGGAAACG
>JAUELC010031154.1:0-12879 GCA_031471745.1 Cryptochiton stelleri
CAAAAATATTATAACTCGACTCTATGATTGTTTTTAAAGAAGTATCAAAATGGACCATTTTTGGTTTTAATTTTTAAAATATAAATATATAGAAATTTCCTGAAATTTTACACACTTGTAAGTCATACTGTCGATCCACTAAGATTCCTTGAAATAGCTGGTTGCGTTTTTAAATGGTCCCATAAAAACCACTTTGTGTAGGCTCAACAGTATGGTAAAATATACCTATTTGTGGTCCAAGGCAGGCGGATATTTAGAGTATTTCCATTTTTACTAGTATTTTATTGTAACCATATGTATGGAAATCCCCTTTTAGAGCACAAAGGAATTTTTGGCGCGAAAGACCACTTTGCTTACGATTTGGTTGACATAGTTTGGAGGCGTTAAACTCAAAATTTTGTGCTGTAACCTCGGGGCCGTCATCCAATAAAGTTTAGAATACATTATCGGCTATCTTGTAGTGGGATTTTTTATCGATTTAGCTTATCGGGATCGAAAGTTATGGCAGTTTGAACTTTGTGAATTAAGCCACTTAATTGATATGGGCGAAAAATTCGCTAACGTCTCTAAACCCGACAATTTATAACTCGCAATAAAACAAAACGGTTGTTCCTAGCCAAAAAAGTCAATATTTTTTTCAAAGAAAAGAATACGGCCGTTTTAATGGTGTTGATGTAACTACTACGTAAGTTACAGTGTTGTGAACTTGCGGAATGAAAACGTTAGTCAAATATGCCAAAATTTAGCTCGAATTTAAATGATTATAGCTCGGAAACGGAAAAGATTTAACCTTTGCAGAAAAGGCATAACAATATCTATTCAAAAATGCATTCCAGCAGTATTGGTTTTCCCGCTACAGCCTAAAATACGTTTTGGATTAAAAAAAAAACTAAAATGTTTTGGCTATATCTAAAAAAACTATTTGAGATATCAAAAAAATAACGGTGGATTTGAATTTCTCGTGTCAAACTGCACTTAGAACCATAAAAAACATATCAATTTCCAAAATTTGTGTTTTACCCAAAATCTATGACGTCATAGTGGACGCAATTTTGAAAGTAAGTCAAACTTGTTTTCAAACTTCTTAAAGATATCGTCGTTGAACATGTATATTCAGTTTCAGCTTAAACGGTTAAACGGTTTTTCAGAAGAAGATTTTTTAAAATTAAAAAAAAAAATATCAAATTTTAAGATGGCGGCCAAACCATGTAACCAATAAAAATACTAAAAAACTAATTTTCGCAGAAGAAGTATGATGATGTATGTACAAAGTTTCAGCTATGTAGCTTAAGTCGTTTGAGCTGTAGAGCCGTCACAAAATTGACATAGAAAAGTCGAACATAAACAATAGGGGTACAGCCTTAAAGGCTCCACGCCTAATAAAAGTTGTCATTTATTCCAGTCTTTATTATTCAGTTATGCTTGCATACACTTACAAATGTGCAGTAGTCAACACAAATAGTGAAATAAATTTACCAAGTTAGTTGCGGTTTGAACCGTGGTAGATATATATCTAGCCCGAGGGGCTCAGACCATGTTTTTTGTATCATTCTGTCGAATGGTATTGAGTCGTCAGGCATAACAAAAACCAAACGTTTAAGCCACTTGGATTAGAATATTGGTCTACGGAATCTCTGTCGATCCACAAAACAAACGAGATCAACTTACATGCAGCTGGGAGTTTGGATTTGGACTTAAATTCACGTCAAGATGTTTCTATACATAGGACCAGAAGTCTATTAACTAGAAGTATGCAACTCTCATTTAGGTAGTGTCCACGGCACTGTAGGCCATGCACCCTCATATAACGTATTATGTGAAGTAGCACACAATTAAACTCGGTAGAGCCCAGATTTATGACTGATGAATGATGGGAAATTAATATTTGTGACAGCCGGTTACCCTAAAATACCGCACCGTAAAAAAAACTATTATGACTTCACTACAACTGGCCGTTTATTTGTCAATGTACTGTCTTGATAAATATGACACTTTTATAAAATAAATATTATTAGAATGTAGGTAAGGCAGAGTAAGAAGTGGTTAATCCGTCGTCATTTAAGTAAAATACCCTTGTTTACGACGTTAAACACCAATCAATCAAACAAACAAACAAATATAGTTAATAGACTTCTGATAGGACTGAATAGACTTCTGTATATTCGCCGGTCCGTCTGTGCCGACACAAAATGTATATCTGCCGGAATGAAGAAATTAATTTTAAATAATAAAAGCAAGGGGCTTTAAAAATATTCTTTATTTGGAACAATTGTTTATAACGGTCACAATTTTATTACATATTTGTATCAACATCATCATACAATCGTCGTTTTCATTGCGTCGTCGACTCGTTGTCATTGCACATCATCGTGCGTACACTTACAGAAAACTGGATCGGCATGTATGGCTTTTTAAAATATATTTCTCTTCTAACTGATCGGACATCGATAAGCAGCTTTGTCTCTGACTGTCTTCGAGTTGCCAGTAAACTGTGGACGAGTTAGGTTGGTCGAGTTGACATGAAGACGAGGACCTACATTCAATGTTAATATGTTTAAAGCGCCAACTTTCAAATTGTTTTTTTACTGATTTATAAAATAATGTAGAGTGAGCGAACACGGTTTAACTTGTCCTAATGACCTAATTAGGCCTACATTAGTAAGTAAAAATATAGAGCGTTCCACAGTTGATTTATATAACACTGAGCCGAATCAATGCGGAAAAGTCTTTATTTTGAATGTCCAATATGGAAATATAGAGAAACTGGGATTAGTTGGCTTAACATTTACATGATTAACAAGGAAGACTTTTATAAAATGGATTTCCACCAAGGTTATGAAAACTTCATATCTGTGTAAGGATCAAAATTCAAGCTCGTGATAAGATTAAGATGTTCTAAATTAGGCTTATAACAAAGTAAACTAGCTATGATATATGATGGGGCTTATAACAATGTACACTAGCTATGATACATGATGAAGTTTATAACAATGTAAGCTAGTTATGATATGTGATGAGGCTTATAACAACGTAAACTAGCTATGATTTATGATGGGGCTTATAGCAATGTAAACTAGCTATGATTTATGATGAGGCTTATAACAACGCAAACTAGCTATGATATAGGATGGGTCTTATAACAACGTAAACTAGCTATGGTATATGATAAGGCTTATAACCAAGGAAACTTACTATGGTATATGATGGGGCTTATAACAATGTTAACTATCTATGATAAAGGATGGGTCTTATAACAACGCAAACTAGCTATGATTTATGATGGGGCTTGTAGCAATGTAAACTAGCTATGATTTATGATGAGGCTTATAGAAATGTAAACTAGCTATGATTTATGATGAGGCTTATAACAATGTAAACTAGCTATGATATATGATGAGGCTTATAACAACGTAAACTAGCTATGTTATATGATGAGGTTTAAAACAACATACACTAGCTATGATTTATGATGAGGCTTATAACAATGTAAACTAGCTATGATTTATGATGAGGCTTATAACAATGTAATCTAGCTATGATATATGATGAGGCTTATAACAACGTAAACTAGCTATGATTTATGATGGGGCTTATAACAATGTAAACTAGCTATGATATATGATGGGACTTAAAACGGCTTAAGATAGCTATGATATATAATGGGGTTTATAACAATGTAAACTAGCTATGATATATGATGAGGCTTATAGCAACGTAAACTAGCTATGATATATGATGAGGCTTATATCAAAATAAACTAGCTATGATTTATGATGTGGCTTATATCAAAGTAAACTAGCTATGATATATGATGGTGCTTATAGCAATGTTAACTAGCTATGATATATGATGGGTCTTATAAAAACGTAAACTAGCTATGATTTATGATGGGCTTATAACAGTGTAAACCAGCTATGATATATGATGGGGCTTATAACAATTTTAACTAGGTAGCTATGATATATGATGATGCTTATAACAATGTAAACTAGTAATGATATTTGATGAGGCTTATAACAATGTGAACTAGCTAGGATGTATAATAGAGCTTATAACAATGTAAACTAGCTATGGTATATGATGAGGCTTATAACAATGTAAATTAGCTATGATATATGATGAGGCTTATAACAATGTAAACCAGCTATGATATATGATGGGGCTTATAACAATGTTAACTAGCTAGCTATGATATATTATGATGCTTATAACAATGTAAACTAGTTATGATATATGATGGGGCTCATAACAATGTGAACTAGCTATGATGTAAGATAGAGCTTATAACAATGTAAACTAGCTATGATATATGAAGAAGCTTATGACAATGTAAACTAGCTATGATTTATGATGGGGCTTATAGCAATGTAAACTAGCTATGATTTATAATGAGGTTTATAACAATGTAAACTAGCTATGATATATGATGAGGCTTATAACAACGTAAACTAACTACGATATAGGATGGGTCTTCTAACAACGTAAACTAGCTATGGTTTATGATGGGGCTTATAGCAGTGTAAACTAGCTATGATATATGATGAGGCTTATAACAATGTAAACTAGCTATGATATATGATGAGGCTTATAACAACATAAACTAGCTATGATTGATGATGGGGCTTATAACAATGTAAACTAGCTATGATATATGATGGGGCTTATAACAGTGTAAGCTAGCTATGATATATGATGGGGCTTATAACAATGTAAACTAGCTATGATATATGATGAGGCTTATAACAACGTAAACTAGCTATGATATATGATGAGGTTTTTATCAAAGTAAACTAGCTATGATTTATGATGGGGCTTATATAAAAGTAAACTAGCTATGATATATGATGAGGCATATAGCAATGTAAACTAGCTATGATATAGGATGGGGCTTATAACAATGTAAACTAGCTATGATATATGATGAGGCTTATTACAATGTAAACCAGCTATGATATATGATGGGGCTTATAACAATGTAAATCAGCTATGATATATGATTGAGATTATAACAATTCAGGCTAGCTATGATATATGACGATGCTTTTTACAATGTAAACTAGCTATGATATAAGATGGGGCCTATAGCAATGTAAACTTTCTATGATATATGATGGGCTTAAAACAATGTAAACTAGCTATGATATATTATGAGGCTAATAACAATGTAAACTAGCTATGATATATGATGTGGCTTATAACAATGTAAACTAACTATGATATAGGATGGGTCTTATAACAATGTAAACTAGCTATGGTATATGATGTGGCTTATACCAATGTAAACTAGCTATGATATAGGATGAGGCTGATAACAATGTAAACTAGCTATGATATATGATGAGGCTTATAACATTGTAAACTAGCTATGGTATATGATGAGGCTTATAACAATGTAAACTAGTTATGATATATGATGAGGCTGATAACAATGTAAACTAGCTATGATATAGGATAGGGCTTATAACAGTGTAAACTAGCTTTGATATATGATGAAGCTTATAACAATGTAAACTAGCTTTGATATAGAATGGGGCTTATATCAAAGTAAACTAGCTATGATATATGATGGGGCTTATAACAGTGTAAGCTAGCTATGATATATGATGGGGCTTATACCAATTTAAACTAGCTATGATATATGATGAGGCTTATAGCAAGGTAAACTAGCTAAAATATATGATGAAGCTCAAACAATGTAAACTAGCTATGATATATGATGCGCTGGTTTTTTGTTATTTGCAGTCTCGGTTTACAGCATGATGGAACGAACAACGCTTGTTCTGCGGACGACAAGTTTATTATGTCGCCATCTGTTGGTTCGAATCAAGTCACCACAGCACGGAATCCATGGCTTTTCTCTTCATGTTCTGTGGACTATTTGAAAGCTTACGTGAATAAGTTGAATTTGTATGTTGCTTTTTTACCGTCAGGTATTTTATTCATAGAAGATAAATGGTATTTATTGTGTTTCCATAAACAAATGACAGCATTACCTATTCTAAGCTGGTGCTCCTCAGGCATGGAACGAGTTACTCAACCTTCACGAAACTATTTAGTCAACGCAACAAGGAAAGAACCTACGTGGGAACTTTGTATAGTTTCAATTGATCAGTTACCTTGACCCGGTATAGGGTCGATTAATTATTGAACTGAAATAATACATTTTTGGCAATAGTCTGTGTGTCTGTATTGTTTTTTGTATAACTTCGGTTGAGACAACAGCATGGCTTATTTCGTATTTTCAAATTGTGTTGAATAGAGAATCCAATAACTGCTTGTTAAGCGAAAGCCCTGAACTGGATCCCAATGCGTTGGATGAATTATTAGCCGTACCCGCCGGTCAATTCTATTCCATTGAAGAACAATGTACCTTTGCATTGGGCGTCGATTCACATTTATGCCGTGTAAGTAAAAAATGAAGCTGATTAATAAGAAATCTTATTGCGGCCATCTTGTTTTCGGATTTTCTTATGGGCTAAATATATTTATGACAATATTCTAGAGATGATCTTAAATCTGTTCTACCCAACTCTAAATGAACATGACCGTAACATTAAACTTTCACCCATTATCAGCCTGGATAGTATATATTTTGTAGATGTAACAGTCTATAACGGCATCCATTTGGGATTCTGTGATTCAGAAAATGTATTTATCTTATCATTTTTGAGAAGTGTCAGCATGTTGGAGAAACCAAAAATCATCTTAGGCTTATTACTTACGGTTTTATGTGCTCCATTAGATTACGGCGGATATGCCCAATAGCTGATCAGTTTGCTCTTCCCGGGCATTCGGTTATAGATCAGTTTCAAATCATACAGATTGAGAAAACACAAGTTTTCCCTTCAGAAGAGGTAGCTAAACAGAAACGCTTGAATAAAAAATCTTATTGGATTAAAACTCTTCAAACATTGTATCCATAAGGTTTAATCTTGGAACCAGGTTCATGCTCAATTAAAAACATAATTCCGTTTGTGTTCCAACATGACCAACCCATCACCCAATTTAGGAATATCAAAAAGTGGTACCTAAAATGTCTAAACCCCTGCTACAGACCTATTGCAGCCTACAAAAAGAATAGAATCTTAATTACTTAATAGATAAGGCCAAGATTCCCTCTCTTCGAGATAATCCTACATGTAATTCTTATGATCTTATCTGTGTTTTGAAAACTAAGGTTTCTGTTAGCAATTGCTTTGAGATAGTAGTCAACAAGTTCTGAAACGTGGTGAGACTCACAATCTGATATTAGAAGGTTGAGGCCATTTCTCCATTGGTTTATTAATTTTATGGAGAATGTAGAATTATATATTTTGGATCCCTCTCCAGCAACTAGACAACCACCTTGCTAAGTTTTGAGGAATTTGTGATCACAGATTATATCATCGAACTTCTTCCTGTTTCCCTGCTAAATAGGATTATCTAACAACAATGGTCAGTATTACTCAGCTGGCGTTCTGCCTCGCCTTATCTATCCATAATGACCGTAGCAGACCTTTTATGTGCCAGTTTAATTACAATATCTTCATTTTGGCGAAGTTTAGAGGTAGACTGTCTTTCAGCAACGGAGGGATTTGGATAGTTTTTAGTGTTTAAACTTGTTCTTAAATCTGTTCTTCGTTTGGTAACATGCACTTGTCGTAATCTCTCGTAATGGTCAGTAACTGGTGGCGCATACATGTATATATATTTGTATATCCCTGTGCCAATTTGCTTATCTCTGCATCTACTTATCGGCGAGTTAAACATCAGAACAATCTTTTTTCACTAGCCAATATATTATTGTCTCCTCAATGGGTAATTTTATCACATTTGTTTAGCATCAACAATGTTCCTACTATTCATTACTTATATACTTTTGAAACATTGTGCATTTCTGGGATCCCCATGGTTATAAGATGGTTATTTAATTATGTTTTTGCTTTGCTGCCTTTGCGTTACTTCAAATATATATAGGTCGATATTTAGTTTTGTATATGTTTACTGTTATTTTCAACTCTCATTTGTAATACCTGTTTCTGCCAAATACAAATTATATTATAACGGCTGTTTTATCAAAAGAACATGTCTCCAACCTACTCCTCTAGCACTTGGCACTTAAACATTAATGTATGTGATTGTCGGATAAAACTATTTCATATGAACCGGACCCCAAATTTGATCAGTTCATATTAGTATCGCAAGATGGAAAGTCCGCAGCAAGCGGTTTTAACGATAGCTTATAACTATGTATTGAATGGGAAGTTAAAAGCAGAATAATCCAGCAATTAAACCCAAATTTAATCCGTTCATTAGGCCATTAACAAGAAAGAATTGTCTGAATTAATCCGAAATTCAGAACAGCTACACTCAAAGTGCCCTTTGCTCGGTGTAATGGAGCAATAATGAAGTAATTAACTGTGTAAATCAATAACGTTTTGTCTCTAGGGATTCTACAATTTAAAATACGAGGATCTGTGTACAAGAGCGTTTTGTTCTATTCCCAACGAGAATTCCTGTAGAAGATTTACACCCGGCAGGGGCACCTCCTGTGGGGAAAACAAGGTACTATTAATGTCTATTCTTTTATACATTCATTTTTAAACAGAGATAAAATTTGTCACAGAATCGAGGCGTTGCAGGCCATATAGTTTTTTTATTAAAACAGAGAGAAAATTTGTTTTGCCTCCATGGGGATTTAAATCCATATCCTCTGGCTTCCATATATACAAATATTAATTTATGTACCACTCGTGTTCTTCTGTGATGCTCTTAATTATTCTACGCATGCGTGTAATGACAATACTTGTGACAAACACTTAGGCCATCCCGCCCAGAACAATTACCAGAGAAATTCCCCATTCTACCTAAGCACCATATTTTAGCACGGTGGTAGAAGAATGTGGTAGAAGTATTTTACTTCTGTGAAAGAAAATAGTAAATTAAATGCATAGTCACATTACTTATGCAGTTACTTTGACGATGCAAGGTCACCTCATTTCAAAGTTTTATTTTTCATAAAACAAGGTTACAATTGCTATGAATATGCTATGTATAATTTGTAAATGATTATCTTTCAGTGGTGTATAGACGGAGCCTGTGCATTTGATGCGGGTGCTCCTGGCTTACCAGACGTCACTGGTAAATACGCAACTTTATTGTTGGTCTAAATAATGTTCACGTTCATGCATCGAATGTCATCCACATATCCATACAATAGTTAACAGATTTATTTCCCTGATAATACAGTTCCTATATCCTATAGTGAACAACCATCTCTTGTGAAACTGACGCAGGCGCTTGTGCAATAACCGACGGAAGAAAGGAAAATCCGACATAACGCCATGAAATATCAAACAATCTCGATTAATCGTGCTATAAAAACACTTATGTTATAACGACCACCTTTGTCATAACTTTGTTTGGCGATATTCGAACTGACCGTTTTAATAATAATTTAATGGCAAATCAAACCACTTTTATTATAATTTAAAGACAAACATAAATTTGCAACTCCACATTTATACTACAAAATTGTCCAAATACAAGCGCCAAGTGCATACAGAGCACCAAAAACACGTGGCCCAGTTCCTTTAAGTATGGGCACGATATCTCCTAACTTCTAAGGTCCAATTACAAATTAATTACTTCTTCTCAAATAGCATATGTGTGATATGACTCACATTCTATTTATTCAGATGACTGTGTACATGGTGATCAGCCAGGTATCATATCGAGTGGTTTAACATGCGCTGACATAGGAGCTACACGCTCGGATTTATGCTATGTTGAATTTTATGTACTCCGTTGCTGTAAAACCTGTAAATCAGTACAGACGTCAAATTCTGGTAAGTACATTAACTTATAAACCCTGCTGGATCAATTTGACAAATTTGACAAAAAACCGGGTTAATCTGTACAGTGCAATAATGATTTATATCGGCAGTCGAAGATATCGAATTCATAAGTGTAGAAAATTTCAGCCACTATGTGCCAGTTATTAAAAAAAGAAAAAGATGAGCTAGAGTTGTCAGAAATCACAATCATCGGATTCTTCAAAAGAGCTAAGTGTTTTAATTTGTCAAGGTAATGGCGTCTTTCAAATAAATCTTTGTCATAAAGCCTTAAACGAGGTAAGTAGAAAAGTTTAACCTTCAGCTTTATCTCATAAACACATTATATCTATAGTGGACAAATTGTGTTGTAATTCAAACGCGTAACTCGAACACGCTTATAGATAGTGAAAAACGGCGTCGTTTATCGCTTATGTATCTTTTTTGGCATCCAGGTGCATAATGTCAAGGAATAAAAAATAAAAAATGAGACTATATTGTTCAGCGTCCCGATTACATATGAAATCCGTTTTATTTTCTAATTTATAAAACTTTTGAAAACAAAACGTTTTGATTGGTCCACAGAGCTATAATTTGCATAAAATGCAAAAAATGTGCTATATTAAGATTATACATCTTGGATATAGGCACATATAATCCAAATTTCAGTTGCTTGCTTGCTTAAAATATGTTCGTCAACCTCTCAAAAAGCCCCCTGATGTTACGCAATGTATTGTAATGTTATGAAAGCAGGTGGGAATACTTCCACAAACTGTTCAATTATATATGTGATATGCATGCTCCAATTAAACAAAGAAAGGGGAAAGGGAATCCTGCTTCGTGGATAAATGACGGTATTCGTTCTAGGATGTATCAGAGAGATTATTTTAACAAAAAGAGAGAATAAAGTATAGATGATCACGCATAGTTTAAGCATTTTAAGGAGACAGTTATCACTGAATTGAGGACAGCTAAAATCAGTACTTTGAAAGCAAACTGTTTGATTCATTGAAGGATTGTCGACATTTATGGACTCATCTCAGTCTGTGCAAAAAACTTTGGTATTCAATTTTTTCAAACAAAACGTTTCGGATATAAATACAGAGTACACATTTGGCCGTATAGTGGACATTTTTAAGTTTACGGAAATTACCCCTGTTCTTGTAACGCAAGTGATCGACAAGCTTAGCTAAAAAATGTATTGTGGTTTGGATCCGATCTACACAGTGTTTTTAAAAGCTGCGTCACGTGAGATCGGCCACCCACTTTTCCACCTTTTTAATTTGTCTCTAAAACAAGGCAAGATACTTAATAATACTCAAGATAGGGAAAAGAGGCAAAGATAACACCGGTTTATAAAGATCGTGACTTATCAGACCCTGAGAATTATCGCCCAATAGCAGTTATCTCTAATTTAATGACAAGTTTTGAAAAAATTATACATAGATAATGGTATGCTCACATGTCAGTACATACTCTCTTAAATGTATTTCAATCAGATTTGCGACCTGCTTATTCGACGTCTACTACACTAATTAGTGTCACGGACAAAATATTGGAAAATATTGACAAAGGACAAGTTACAGGCGCCGTATTTTAAGACCATAAGAGGGCCATTGGCACAGTTAGTCCTTCGAAATTTGGTGAATAAATAAAACAAATCTTGGCGTTCAAGGTATCGAGCTCAAATGGTTTTCCGATTACTTATTGACGTCATAAAACGTAAATTCTAAAGGATATTTATCCACATCAGAAACTGTCATGTATGGAGTACCTCAGGGATCTGTCATTGGCGTATCAGTTTTCTTGTATATAGTTACACTTTGTATACTTAAAAGGTGGTTCTGTATGTGATGTGAAGAATGTGTCTCATTGGCTTTTTAACTTTTACAATTTTTTGTTAACACTGAATGGTTGAAAAACTATATATATGTTGTACTTCAACGTTAAATGAAACAATGGGTCTGTTAAAGTATTTAAGGGTTTACTTAGATTCTGTTTTATCATATAATGTACATATTGACAAATTATGTTAAATCATATTTCAAGGCATTGGCGTTTTAAGTCAGGTGGGATCATATGTATCTCACGGTTGTGCAACTTTGTTAGTTTCCTCCACTCTGTATTCAATACGTTTCTTCGTTTCTTAAGTTTCCTACCCCTGCAAATGAGTAGCACAATTATATGCTTATTAGCATGATCCATGCTGTGTACTGTCATTTATCACAATTCAGATATAATTCTGGGCATCTGATTGGATCAGAGCCATTGGATATTCTACGGTATTCCTTTTTTTAGTACTAAAACCTCAGAAGAAATATGGATTGAGCAGCCATAATAACGTTGTGTATTTTTGTCCATATCCCTACGGTGTCAATTGGATACGTGCGTACTATAGCAGTTGTAACTAACCTCGCTTGGCGTCGCTCGTTTGTTTATCTGTGGTCCACAACGATTTCTACTTCGTCCAGCAATGCCTGTTGCCTTCATATTTCCCCATCAATCTCTTATTTATATCCCAATTATCGCTAATATTTCGATAGTAAAGCCAAGAAACCAAATATCAAACTACAATGGCCATTCAAAGTTTACGTTAAACTTTGCTAAACGTCAATGAACGCTCTTTAGTTGTCAGTTTTATCCGGGACAAAATCCAAGTATGAATATCGCGAAAATTGTGACGTCATAAAAATCGCGCTGTCAGTGTTTAGGCCTATGTAACCTTGTCAATGACTTTCACATATATGACGCTATTTCCAGATAACACAATATCAACGTAGAAATGTGACAAAAACAATGCTTTGGTTATTCTAAACTGGTACCCTTTCTTTTCGATATCAACAACTGTAGACCAGTTTATCGAGGTAATTTTCATTCTCAATAGAGATGTCGCCCCTAAGCTAGCTAGCGCGCTAGATAACGTCTCACATATATACGCGCCATTATGATACAAGGGAAACAATTTGTGATTAATACAAATAATACACTACAAATTATTTCTGTTTCCACTGTGCACTGTTTATTGTTTTATTCTCTTAAAAACACATTTCGATAACTTTTACAAAAA
>JAUELC010031264.1:0-12878 GCA_031471745.1 Cryptochiton stelleri
TTATATCTGTTTAATTCATTGATTCACCGCTTATATATGTTTATTTCATTGATCCATAATTTATGTACGTTTATTTCATTGATCCACCACTTACATCTGTTTATTTCATTGATTCGTTACTTACATCTGTTTATTTCATTGATTAACAACTTATATCTGTTTAGTTCATTGATCCACCACTTATATCTTTTTATTTCGTTGATCCAACACTTATATCTGTTTATTAAATTGATTCACCACTTATATCTGTTTATTTCATGGATCCACCACTTATATCTGTTTATTTCATTGATCCATCATTTATATCTGTTTATTTCATTGATCCATCACTTATATCTGCTTGTTTCATTGATTACCATTTTTATTTCATTGATCCGCCATGTTATCCCATCCATTCATCATGTATATCCGTTTATTTTATTGATCCACCACTTATATCTGTTTGTTTCATTGATTCGTCATTTACATCTTTTTATTTCATTGATCCACCACTTATGTCTGTTTATTTTATTGATTCACCATTTACATCTGTTTATTTCATTGATCCATCATTCTCATCTGTTTATTTCGTTGATTCACCACTTACATCTGTTTATTTCATTGATTAACCTCTTATATCTGTTTATTCCATTGAGTCATTACTTACATCTGTTTATTTTATTTATTACCACTTATATCTGTTTATTTCATTGATTCACCATTTATATCTGTTTATTTCATTGTTCCATCACTTATATCTGTTTGTTTCATTTACAACCACTTATATCTGTTATTCCATTGATTATTCATGTATATCCGATTATTTCATTGATCCACCACTTACATCTGTTTATTTCATTGATTCGTCATTTACATCTGTTTATTTCATTGATCCACCACTTATATCTGTTTAGTTCCTTGACCGACCACTTATATCTGTTTATTTCACTGATCCACCACTTACATCTTTTTATTTCATTGATCCACCACTTAGATCTATTTATTTCATTGATCCACCACTTATTTCTGTTTATTTAATTGATCCACCACTTATATCTGTTTAGTTCATTGATCAGCCAATCATATCTGTTTAGTTCATTGATGCACCACTTATACCTGTTCATCTCATTGATACACCATTTATATATGTTTAGTTCGTTGATGCACGACTTATATTTGTTTATTACATTGATTCGTCATTTACATCTTTATATTTCACTGATCCACCACTTCCATCTGTTTAGTTCATTGATCCACCACTTATATCTGTTTATTTAATTGATCCACCACTTATATCTGTTTATTTCATTGATCCACCACTTATATCTGTTTATCTTATTGATACACCACTTATACATGTTTATTTCATTGATCCACCACTTATATCTGTCGAGTTAATTGATTCACGACTTATATCTGTTTATTTCATTGATTCGTCACTTATATCTGTTGAGTTCATTGATTCACGACTTATATCTGTTTATTTCATTGATCCACGACATATCTGTTTATTTCATTGATCGACCACTTATATCTGTTTATTTCATTGATTCACGACTTATATCTGTTTATTTTGTTGATTCACCACTTAAATCTGTTGAGTTCATTGATCCACCACTTATATCTGTTTATTTCATTGTTCCACCACTTATGTCTGTTGAGTTCATTGATCCACCACTTATATCTGTTTATTTCATTGATCCACTACTTATGTCTGTTGAGTTCATTGATTCACCACTTATGCCTGTTGAGTTCATTGATCCACCACTTATATCTGTTTATTTCATTGATCAACCACTTATGTCTGTTGAGTTCATTGATTCACCACTTATGTCTGTTGAGTTTATTGATCCACCACTTATATCTGTTTATTTCATTTATCACACTTATATATTTATCAGACTTATATCTGTTTATGTCATTGATTCACTATTTAAATTTGTTTATTTTATTTCACCATTGAGATATGTTTGTTTGATTGGTCAACCATTAATATTTCTTCGATTGATCCATAATGAAGATTTGTGGGTTTGATTAAATAAAAAAAATAAAAAAATGAATTGCTTGTTTTACTTTTTATTTGTTTCTGTATGTGCCCTACTAGGCAAAGATTTCCATAAATACGCCTTGTGTGGGCTACCAAGGAAACTGCTTATGTACAGAAAAAATCCTTAAAATACGCATTCTCTGTATTTTGACACTCTGTTCATAATACATAGATCATAGTTACGCCTTTCATAATACACAGGTCTTAGTAACGCATTTCATACGACATTGGTCTTAGTAACGCCTTTCATAATACATAGGTCTTAGTTAACGCCTTTCATAATACACAGGTCTTGGTAACGCATTTAATTATACATAGATCTTAGTAACGCCTTTCATGATACATACATGTAGGTCTTAGTAACGCCTTTCATAATACACAGGTCTCAGTAACGCCTTTCATAATACAAAGGTGTTAGTAACGCCTTTCATAATACACAGGTCTTGGTAACGCATTTCATATAGGTCTTAGTAACGCCTTTCATAATACATAGGTCTTAGCAACGCCTTTCATGATACACAGGTTTTAGTAACGCCTTTCATTATACACAGGTCTTAGTAACGCCTTTCATAATACACAGGTCTTGGTAACGCCTTTTCATAAGTCACAAACAATGGTCCAATCCAACGTTCATTATAATGTAGTTATATTTATCAATGCATATAGAATGTGTAGACTTTGATCAATGGAGGCAATGACTCTTTTAACAAACTGTTACCGGAGGCCTGTTGCACATCGATGTAGATCTGGTGATATGTGTGCGTGTTTACGAGTTATATATGCGGGTTGTTATGCGTAGACTCTTTCACTCGTTTGTTATGTTACGGTGGGATTATAGATAGAGCGGGCTGGGTCACGCTGATTGCACGATAACTCGGCCAGTGTACAGGAATAGCTTGTGAACTGGCCTGAATCAGGTCAGAAGTGACTTATAGTGCTGGCGTATGTACAAGACCTGACCGGCGATACGCTCCATGTATTCGAGGTTGCGTGTAGAGAATATATGCAGTTTTAAGCCATTGAACGTTAGCTCTTATCTCAGCACAGCCTGTTGAGGGTTATGGCTGACACAAAACTGTGCATATCTTAACCAGGGCTATTATATTACAGCGGTTCTCTACTCATGTCATTTCTTATGTAGCCGAACGGCCAGTTGTTTCACAGGAAAATATCCAAATCAAACAACTGTTGTTGTTGATAACGCTTTATAACAAATCAATTCAAATGTGAATTAAGTATGAATTAATTGTATGAAATAAATTTAGAAATTAAATTTCCATTTAAAAAGATACTCTCATTGAAAATAACAGTCAATTGGTACATGTCAATTATTAACATTTATGTTCAAACATTCACGTCATAATTATCTTAACTTAAAATAAATGTTTCGAGAGACCTTCAAATGGGTGGAGAGAATTTTAAAGTTTTGCCCTTAATTTTGGCTTGGGTTGAGGTTCATGGGGATCAGTGTATAGAATTTAAGGGTATTTTTTGGGGCGAGGGCTCTCGGGATACATAATAGTAAGGATTACAGAGTAGAGTTTACGCGGACTGCTGTCTCCCCAATTGAGCCTCATTTAAGTCCAGTAGCCTACTGCTGTAGAGTTCAGGCGAGGTCAGCTGACCAGTGATAAGATTTATTGACCACACTGACCGGGCTATAAATATCTACTGACCTTACGTGAACCTAACTGCGGCCCTCATGTTGTAACACGATATGCTGGCCGTTTGTAACTGGTCGAGCGTGTAAGCAAACAGTTCGCCATATCTTACCCTCCACAAGTAAATACACACTGCTCGCTTCAAACATCAGTTTTACATTCTGCTCGTGGAAAACCCCGAGTTTTCAATAACAACAAGATAATAACTCAGCCCGGTAAGAATATTTATATCTTTTTTCGTCATTTTGCATTTCAACAAGTTTCGTTTAAAACTATATTTTTATTAAGCGCATTTGGATCAACCATAAAGCGCTGAATTTATCCGATAACCCAATACCAACAGTGGAACACTGGACCGCATGGTAACGGGTGTGCTTAATGCTCGCGTAAAAATAATTTCATTCACATAGTAAGGTCACTAGAATACTGTCGGCTTACACTGGAAGGCGGACTGTATTTCCATATGAATAGTTGCGCAAAGGTGTATTATCGGAACGTCCAGTAAATGGGTCAGTCGAGAACGAGGCTATCACCTTTTGTCCCCCCATGCAATCTATATGTCCTTACGCAACCCCTTAGCAGCGAGCGCTCAGTAGCCAATCAGGAGGCTAAGCTGGCCCTACTCTGTGAAGTGAACTGAGATGGACGTGTCCATCGGCCTGTTACCGCGCACTCATTGGTTAGCTCATTCCAGATTGCGTCAATTTCCATTTATTTTGTATACAGTCACGTTGTATGGGCCAGTTATGGTCGGCCCCTCTGAATTGTAACAGTGAAGTAAGGTTTAATGTTACGGTTACAACTGGGCTAAGAGAAATGTTGTATGTTTGTATGGAGCCTGTAAAGCCAAAGAACAAGGTAGGTAGGCATTTATAAAGCCTCCATATTGATTTTCTCTTTATTTATAATGACTAAGTACCCTTATGTTTCACTTTTGACCACTCGATAACGCCCATGAATTATCAACGAACTACAGTGATCTATATCAGATTCAGTTTCATCTCTCATTTTCGGGACACCCGCTGTATTGTTTGCGTGTGTGTGTGTGTTATCTGGCCGGGGAGACGGGCTGGTCGAGTTAAGTATAAGAGAGGCCCTGTGTTTTGTTAGCGAGAGGATGGAGTGTGGGAGTTCGCTCAGCAGCCCCCAAACAAACAGCTAGCGGTCAGCACTGACCAGTTTGTCTCTTTTTTTCTCATTCTCTCGTTCTGGACTGGCCGGGTCGATCCGCACGGGGCTTTCAACTCGTGAGGCTCTTTATACTTGTTGTTATGTTGAAGTGTAATCGTCCCGGAGAAGATCCTAGTGCTGTCAGCGGATCAATAGGCCTTCCTTAACATGACCTAGCAAGTTCTCCACCTCCTGGCCTCTCTCTTATATAGGAGTGTCCTTGTTCAATACAACATAACAGCCTATTGCGTGTTGTAATCTAATGGTGTCATGAAAACGCTCCTGACGTTCTACGCATCCGTGTTAATCTCAAACTTACTCCGAAATAACCACTCCAGCAAACTACCGGTACGACTCATACAGTACATTGTTAAGTGTTATTGTGTAAGAGTTATGTAGAATTATTTAAAAGCAATCGTTTTATTCGGTGTTACTGTTTTAAGTAACTTAATCACGTGTTTTCTTTTCCATTCAGGTTGGCATGTGGACTTACTTTAAGTGACTCGCCGACGGCCCTACAAGTTCAGTAACAACAATACCTTTCGGATTTTTTCGCCACAATTTCGGCAATGGCGGAGAATGGATCAAATGGCGAAACCAAAATTAAAGTGGAAAGGTCATCTCCGAATACTGGAGTGAATGACCAGCGCAATGGTCACCCAATGGACAGTGAGGATTATGATTCTGATGAGTCGACCGAAATTCCTCTTGACTTCTCTATGAAAACACCCAAAGTGAATGGAATATCTGAGGGTTCTAATGGTCACTCGAGCAACCAAAGTGATAGGAGAGACAGATATTCGAGTCGAGACCAGGATAGAATGGGATACAGATCGGCTGATAATGATGGCGATTCCAGAAGTTCGAACTCAAGTTCTGATCAAATTGGTGAACCCCGAACTCATAATCCACTATCAGGGACAGCTTTCTCTAACTTGGCCATGTTACCAGGCCTGAAATCGCCAGGGATGCTACATAACGCTGGCTTTATGGCTGCCCTTCCTAATTTGTCCGCCTTCTATGATCCAAGGAATTTAGCACATGAAAGCCATAAGGGTCATAGGCCGTTTAAAGGCTTTCCTAAGGACCAAATGTCTCTACCAATGGGGTATTATGGTGTACCTGGTGTTTTACCGCTTCCGAATGTTGATCAAAGTGCCATAGCGAATATCAATAAAACCACTGAGGAACTCTATGAAATGTACAAACAACAACTTCTCAAAATTCATGAACTGGAATCTAAGAAACGTCACCGTGGTAGTGGTTTGATGAGAGGAGAACCCCATTCTCCTCCCACCGATTCCCCGGCCACGCCTTCACCATCTGTGTCATCCCCACCCCCTCTTGTCATTGATCCCAGCTTGGGTATGGGTTCCACTTCTTCCCCTCCTATGTCTGGGGGAAACACCCCTTTATCGCGGGGAAGGAAGAGAGCTCGATCTCTACCTGATGAGCAGAAAGATCAGGCGTATTGGGAGAGAAGACGTAAAAACAACGAGGCAGCTAAACGGTCCCGGGACACACGGAGGGCAAAGGAGGACGAAATCGCTATACGGGCAGCCCTTCTCGAACAGGAAAATCTCAAACTGCGTGTAGAAGTGGCTGCTTTGAAAAACGAAACAGCCAAACTGAAGTGTATGCTACAGAATGGAAACTAAAGGAGGGATGTATGTTTGTGGTTTGACTGAAGCAAATTGTGTGTATAAAACAGCTCAGGGATCCAGCTAGTATACGGTGGTATATATATTATATATATTGTTGTTCTCAGGTATGATTATTTAAATGACATTTTGTACTCTATTTAATCCAGGCTGTCTCACTGCTCCGACTTACTAGGATTGGTAATCTAAGATATCTCTTTGGGATGACAAAACAACAACACATTCCTCAGAAAAAGAAACAGAATTGTATACCTATCATATCAGCCATACCTACGGCAATTTAACTTTAGGGAAAGCAAATCTAGTTCTTGAGAGGAAAATGTGGATGGTCTCAGGGAATGTCTTTAGGGTATCATGACTTTTAACAGAATTTACGGGTCATGTTGGAGTTGGTGTGACGGCCATTGGGGTGAAGGTATGTGATTACTGAAGCTGTGTTTTCAATCAGGAAGAGAATCTAGTAACAATTCAGGTATATTTGTCAGGTGACCCCTGGATTAAACCAAGAAGCTCAGGTTAAATAATTTATTGTCCTTTATATGTATGTTTTTATTTGGTTTAGATTTATCAATCTACTCTCTGTACCTTATCTTGGTGCAGTTGTTTGTGTTTTTTTCAATTGTTTAACGATGATAAATTCCACATAGAAACTACCTCATCTTTTTCTCGGGCAAATATTTTCATATTTGCATTTAACTATATATATATAAATATATATACATATACTCTTATATATTTATGTCCACATGTGTGTGTATGAGTGTCGGGAGGTCGTATACCAGCTGGTATTATTACATTTAAAAGCTCAATTACATTTTTGCGAAAATACAGATATTTTTGAGGTCGCAAATTATACAACGTTGGAGAAATCCTGTACATTGTTAAATGATAAATATAGTGGTTAGATTTGTAGAAATTGTGATTGTCCTTATCATAAACTCATTGTGTCCATGACGTCATACAGGTAGAGTTTCTCTTACCTGACCTCATTGAAGTCATATAGGTTGATACATGTGTCGGTGTGTGTGTACTTGAGGCGGTCTCTATAATATATATATAGAGCCCCGAAACACGTGAATTCAGTGCCATGGTCTAACGACCAAACATCAATATTACATGCAAAATCATTATCATGTAAATATATACATGTTAGAGTGCTATTACTATTTAACCCACTTCATTTTAGTGTGTTGGCGTAGTTTAAAGCCTACTCATTAGTTATAAAAGTAAATAATTATGTAAAAAGTATTTGCAAGTCCATGGTAGTTGAGTTAGATTTCGATTGGTGCAAACAGTATAGTTGGTAGAAGATTGTGGTACCAGTTACTTCAAACATGTTAGTTAATTATTAGTGTATAAATTTGATTGACAATTTGGTTTTAGCCGACTTCTGTTTGATGACAGTTGAGTACTAGAATGGCATTAAAAGCGCAACCTAGCCTGACATGATTATATTCATTACATGTCTTTTAATCTAAAAAGAAGTCGAAGATTGAACTATTTCTGTCAATTTGTCATTTTGTCTACTTCACCTGTTGTTTTAAAAAGATGCTTTTTTCGTTTATGTTATTTCTTTTATATTTATCACTTGTGTTCTTGCAATGATCTTCGATGTCGGTGGCCAGTACTGCTTCTTCGCGTCAGGGAAAAAAAAAGTCATTTTCAAACGATATACTCTATTAAGTTGTTGACAAAACTGGTGTTGAATAATTTGAGGTGAAATGATATTTGTAAGCCAAAATGGCTAATCTCCTAAATCGAGATGCTATAATATAGTCGGCTGTTGTTGGCAAATTTCGTTCAGTAATGAAACTGGACATTACACAAGTAAAAATCTATTAAACTGTTTTGTAACAGTTGTAACGTTATGCTGTAACATTTGCGCTATTTCGTTTTTGCTAGCTTCGCATTTCGAAAGATTTGGGCTGTTTTCATTTGTAAGAAATAATTAATTAAACATGGCGTAAAACAATATCCCACCATACAGTATCTTCATGTTCATGACCTTCAGCGGAAAAGTAACAATCCCACAAAATATTTAACACCAGTTTTGGTCACAAGTTGATTTGCTCTGTCATATTAAATCGACTTTTATATATATATATATTTCTCCGCCTTTAAAGATTGTACATACCTGTTTTGTCATTTGTGTCATGTCGTTTTCAATTCCGTGGAATATCACCGGACTGTTTTAAATTGCTTGAAGAAAGGTTAAATTTTAGAATTTCTTTTAGCTGAATGGACAAATTATTGAGTACAAATTTAAAATTGCCTTAGCTTTAATGGAAACCAGTGCTATTATATTACGTCATTATTCATGAAATTTCGCAACATGAGAAAATGTAAGATGTTTATTTGCAGGAATTCCCTCATTACGAAAGTGCTCTTTTTTCAGAATATATGAGAATTATGTTTTTGGCTCGATGCCTTTTTTGTTAGACTAAGAATAAGCTTTGCTCCATTGCTTTGTCCTTTATGGTTTCTGTTGTTTAATCAACTTTTGCTATTTTTCTTTAAGTGCTATTATTTATTCACAAATCAATCATATGAAGCCTTTTTGTTAAGCGAATCTACCTCTTTGTTTTTTCATTGTTTTAGTTATTTTTTATGAAAGTGTGTTATGTAGTATACATTTTTTAATACCTCAATGGTAATATATTTAGCTCTATAAAGGGCGATATCCGTTATAGGTCAAATATATCAATATTTCAGTCAATCAATGGAAATGACAACCGTGTGAAGCATATAAGCTGTCATTACAAATCCCAATCTATAATTACTCAACAACTTTAATGATTGTAGAGTAATTGTATTTCTGATGTAATAAGTATTACTAGATATAAATAGTCTTAATGAGTCTGCCTTAATTAAGTCTGCATAAATTAGATTGGAACTGACAACATTGTTTGCACCATCTCTCGGTAACGGTTATCTTCAAGATTAGGTCACCACAGTTAAAATAATGGAAGCACATGTTATTTGTAATTAACTATTCACAAAGTAATGGGAACTCTAAATCTCTAATTAGGATTACATGACCAAGGCGCAATGGTCATGATATTTGTAACTAATTATTCAGTAAGTAATGGTAACTCTAATTAGGAGTACATGACCAAGGCGTAATGGTCATGATATTTGTTACTAATTATTCAGTAAGTAATGGTAACTCTAATTAGGAGTACATGACCAAGGCGTAATGGTCATGATATTTGTAACTAATTATTCAGTAAGTAATGGTAACTCTAATTAGGAGTACATGGCCAAGGCGTAATGGTCATGATATTTGTAACTAATAATTCAGTAAGTAATGGTAACTCTAATAAGGAGTACATGGCCAAGGCGTCAAGGCCATGATATTTGTAACTAGCTCTTCAGAAAGTAATGCTAACTATAATAAGGAGTACATGGCCAAGGCGTAATGGTCATGATATTTGTAAATAGCTCTTCAGAAAGTAATGGTAACTCTAATAAGGAGTACATGAGCGCGGCGTAATGGTCATGCTATTTGTAACTCGCTCTTCAGAAAGTAATGGTAACTCTAATAAGGAGTACATGACCAAGGCGTCATGGCCATGCTATTTGTAACTAGCTCTTCAGAAAGTAATGGTAACTCTTATTATAAATACCTGAAATTATTTAGTATACAACTATAGAATTGCGCTATTTTTTATTGGAAATCATTGCTATATATTAAGGTATATAGTTATGGAAATAATGGTAATGTAATGTTACTCACAACAATGTGGTGAGTATTATTAATTAAAAGAGTTAAATGTGGGAATGGTTAGCATAGCCTGTAAAAAGATCATCAGTTAGTTCTCTAGCTGTTAATTATCTCAGTAAAAACAATAGGATTATCTCTGAGTGATCGAGAAAGTAACACAACCAGCCCACAGAATGAACAGAACTTGATAAAAAATAAGATAATCTTTCAATGATGGTGATGCTGATTTTAATCAGGTTACCAGTAATAAATTATTTAAAAATGAACATTATTTACAAGTAATGAGAAATTGTAGAACCAGGCATTAGTGACAAAATTAATTGCATTTGTTGATTACTACATATTACAGTTTAGTAGCGGACCAATGAGGGACCTCAGGTAAACTCCCTATTCAGTGAAATCAGTGAAGGTTTTTGATTTCTAAGGAAGATTAATTAATACATTCTGGATTGTACAAATATATTCCTCAATCATCAGATTTATCGGTTAGGCAATTACTAGGTGGACTGCATTATAATTAATCCGTTCATGAAATCCTTTATGTGTAATTGTTATCATCAAGTCAAGGTTCTTTAAAGTTTAAAGTCAGCCAAGATAAATCACAGGGCTATAAACATTTATTTGTTTTAACTAATGGCTTCTGTATAAATCAGGAAGATTATTTTCTAAAGTTTTTTTTTTTTACCATGCTAAACTGTAAACTAAATAACTACCATAGGTTTCGTTGTTTACTGCTAAAATAGTGTTATCAAAATGAGACACTATTATCTTTGAGAAAACATTTTGTTATATGTTATCTAAATACTTTCTTGTAAAATTATCAAAATGTTTTATCATTGACGTTTTTGTGATGTCAGACATGTTCATTATTAAGTTATATTGTCGATTCATTTCAGATTCAAGTTATTAAGTTTATGAATAAGATTTAAACATTGAGCATACTCTTATACCGTGTTTCATGAATACTTAGTCTTTTAGAATACTAGAGCACTTTAATGATCCAAACCGTGATGGGAAGCCAGCATGTTTCTGAGTAACAGTGCTGAAAAGAGCAGTTTTGTCATGTCTATTTTATAATGTATAACCGAAAGCATTCATTTGTATTCATCCAACTCAGGAACATATCCTTCTTCACCAGGTATATTGACTGACGACAGTAAAGTTGTACAACTTCAGGAACAAAATATTTGTTAAAATCACAGTTTTTATCTAGTTCAGTTAGTTATATTTTAGAAAAATTATATGTTTTAAGCATTGTTACTATGCTATAAGTATCTACGGCCTTCTGTTATGTGTATATGTCAATTATTTCATACATTATGGCCTTAAAAGCAACATTGTTACATCTACTGAAAATTCAGGGTTCGTCCGGCATTTTCCGGATCTGAACATGTTTTTTGTTGTACATTTTATATGTTATGTTGGTGAACACAAGCAAGAAGTTTGCCGTAGCGCTCTATGTGTACATACAAAACTGAAGTGCCATTCGTGGTTAATGCGTTATTTAGGTGTGAATTCTTGGAGCCATGTTTTAGGTCAGTCTATTAGTATATAAATACAAATATAAATATGAACTGTTAGTCAGAACATAATGCCTTTCTACCTCACTAAAACTTTGTGTCTTTTACTTTATTCATTTACCAATATGGTCATATACTAATGTTGACCTATATGTGGTCATGCGTGGCGAACTATATTATATACAAAGATATGCTTTATGACCTGGCTTAAGCAATGCGGACTATGAAAAGCAATGGGGATATCTGACACTGTACGAAACAGTGGGGAACTAATATTGCTTATAAACCAGTCCTAATACAGAAGGGAGATTTTTTTTGTAAGATTTATTAGCGCCTTATTAACCGGGCGCTATATACAATAACATCAAACCAGAATCGTCCTCAACTCGCTCAAGGCATTTTAACAATCGGACCATCGGTATGCTGAAATTAACCGCTAGGCCTACTGTTCGTAAAAATCATTGTAAATCTATTCCCATTCTGGCAATATTTTCCTTTATGATAAAACCTGATTGGTCAGCTTTGACCAATCGTATTATGACTATTGTTAATGAATATTTTGTATTGAAAAACGTGTAACCGATAAGGATGGCCTGGTGGTAGAGCGTCGGTCACGTTATTGGTGTGTCCCGGATCGATCCAAAGCCCAGTCAGACTTTGAAAGAGTAGTTAATTTCTCGTTTGGCGCTCAGCCTAAACGGTTAGAGCAAATAAAAATACTTCATTGACGGTGTCAGTATACTGTGACTGGAGTATCGGGCTTGTGTCAGTATACTGTGACTGGGGTGTCGGGCCGGTGTCAGTATACTGTGACTGGGGTGTTGGGCAGGTGTCAGTATACTGTGATTGGGGTATTGGGCCAGTGTCAGTATACTGTGACTGGGGTGTCTGGCCGGTGTCAGTATACTGTGACTGGGGTGTCGGACAGGTGTCAGGACACTGTGACTGAGGTGTTGGACAGGTGTTAGTATACTGTGACTGGGCTGTCGGACAGATGCCAGTATACTGTGACAGGGGGGTCGGGCAGGTGTGAGTATACTGTGACTGGGGTGTCTGGACGGTGTCAATATACTGTGACTGGGGTGTCGGCCATATGTCAGTAAACTCTGACTGGGG
>JAUELC010031375.1:0-12876 GCA_031471745.1 Cryptochiton stelleri
GAAACCGTATTATCCAAGTAAACTTGGAAACCTAATTATACTTTTAGTATAGCTCGATGGCATAGCAATCCAAGTTGAATACAACATAGAGTTGATTTATATCATCATTATATTCAATGGCAGTGTATTACATAAGACAGAAAGGTTCAATTCGGTTCTCTGTCAGATAACGATCAATTCAGTTCACATTTTTAAAATAAATAATTCACAGTGTTTCCGGAAGTTATATTTTATTTAGCTGCTGAAGGATAACCTGTTATTATATATCATGCTGTCTATTTATATCCCTGTAAGAACATTATTTTCCACATAGCCAGACATTTCGCATTTTATGGTTGTGTTAGTGTGGCTATGTCCTGTTGGAATACAAAGCCGTCATATAAGTGAAATACCCTTGAGTATGACGTTAAACGCAAATCAATCAATCAATCAATCAACCAATCAATCAGTCAATTAGTCAATCTTTATATTTTATTAATGTAGAGAAACAAACATTTGTAGGACTGTACCGAGAATCGAACCTGGGTGGGCTCTACGGAGTGGGCTACTGTGGTCCCTACGACGTGCTGCCCGAATACTCTCCTTCGTAAAGCCTATCAATCTCTCACTTCTAAAGCACTGTCACAAGGATGCTAAAGTAACAACTGCTTTGTTCTATAGCTATACTGTTCAAACATAATCTGACGCATAACGGGTGAACTTGAAACAAGATAAAATCGAAACAATGTGAAATCGAAAAAAGGTAAAATCGAAACAAGGTGAAATCGAAACAAGCAGGGCCGGACTCATGTCGGAAAGACGCTCGGCTGCTTTCGGCTCCTGTCGTCTCCTTAAACTATTAGTTTCCCGAAATGGTTGAGGAAAGCCGACTTGGGCCGGATTAATCTATACGCACACCATACGCGTGGGGTGGTTCCACCATGCGGTATGGTTGCGAATATATATTAAATTGTATAGTATGAGTGAAATACCTTTTAGTTTGATTCTAAACACCTTGTGGTCCATCGTTACCTCATTTGTTTAAACTCATCTGATCTGCGATTTAGTATTTGACCTATATTTTATATTTTGTGTGTTTGCTTGCCCGTTCTCAAAAGAAGCTGGGCCGTATTTAAACAGCACTGGTAGAGTTAATTAGTAACGTTCAGTCTCGATCAACGGCGTGTAGATTAGTCTCTTTACAGGCCTACGCCACCGGAATAAAGAAGGCAATGTCTTCACACAGGCGGGACTGGGTCTTTCATACTATATTAACTCAATATGCTCTAAATCTTGTCAACAACTAGATATAAATAACTATTGCCTTATAATTATGTCGATATGTATAGCGGTTACCCATAACAACTCGATACTAAGATCCATTGACAAACATGTCTCTGAGAGTTTATCTGAAAGATGAGATGATTCATCGGTTTTAATTAATTGACATCCCGGGGACTGTGATTAATCTTTGAACGTATATATACTGTGCGAAAGTTCAAAGATAAGTCTCATTACTAGAGGAAATAGATAATGAGATTATCAATTATAATTCTTATGTTCTGATGTTATAACAGAATGTATCTCTCGTGCCGTATTTACCAATTACCGGGCTATACATACAGTATACCGTAACATTGAGATTGATATTTGATAAATTGTTTATTAATTCAAGTTCGTATTCATATCGACCCGCGCTCTGGTTAACGGCAGTTGCTCCGATTCTGTCTTTACTTAGCATTGTAGGATATTTATTTTTTCAACAGATTTGTTTGTTTGATTGGGGTTTTACGCCGTACTTAAGGTGATTTCACATTTTTTTAGGGCGTGCCAGCCCAATGGGTGAAGGAAACCACCCCCGACGCCGCTGGCAACAAAACATTACAAGATACAAGACAAGCACAGGACGCCACAACAGCTTCTTGTTGCCCCTTCGCTCCGAGAGCACCATGAGGGCAACACGAAGCTCCCTCCAGCCGCCCGCTTTTTCAACAGAGCAATATAGGCTACTTCACATTTTATAGTTGTGTTAGTGTGGCTATTTAGTGTTGTAGTTCACCGCCGTCATGTCAGTGAAATACCCTTGAGCACGGCTTTAAACACCAATCAATCAGTTTGTTTGTTTGTTTAATTGGTGTTTTAGGCCGTGCATAAGGGCATTTCATTGATATGACGGCGGTGTAGTCCAATATTAAACAGTTACACGTCCACTACCAAAATATGATGTGTTATGTTGTGTTGGAAAGTTAATGTTCCTCCAGTGCTAAGCAAAGACAGCAAAACTGTTAGCTAGAAACGACAAACTGCCCTAAGCTAGAGCAGAGGGCTCCATCAATCAGTCATATCGAATCGACATAACTGTTCTATCGATGTAGGCTTACGTGTAGTTATATAAGCTTGATAATTCGTAGGTTCAAGGGCTCTGAAGGATATAGTAAGATATAGTAAGATATAGTAAGACAGCGGGAAATGAAACTAACAGCTCTACCTTAATCGAATTTTCATGGTACATGGTGAAATTAGCGACACAAGGTGTTGAATGTGGTAGCTGTATGGAATGTAATAAAATCCCAGAATGTAATATTGCTACCCTGAATGTAATACTTATAACATTTTTTTATATTTTTTTATATTGTATATCACATTTTTTCTTTAAACGCAAAAAGAAATCGATAGGTGATATTGGGGTCATCTGAGATAAAGTTAAGATTGTAAACGCAGCCGAATAACACATCAGTCAAATGACTACATAAGTACATACACCACATTGGATTTATTTGTTTATTTGCTTGATTGGTGTTTAACATCATACTCACTTATATGACGACGGATTATCCACTTCTTAATTGCATTACTCAATACGGGAGGGAACCTCTTAAAACCACCACCGGGTGGCCGGAGACTTCTTATTACTCCCTCGTGTATCTCTGGTCCACTGGGAGACTTGAACCCTTGCGGTACATCCGCAGTCCTACACACTAACCACTGGGTCACGGCGCAGGTCCCACCAGATTTGACTTATTTACATATAACACTTTGACCATAAGCCTTGACTCAAATGCAAGGCAACTAAAACTTCCCCTACTCCCGTAACATTTTCCCAGGGATGCCATTAAAGACGCTGTCTCCGTTTCGACTTTCGTATTACCGACAGGTATATAATGTCCGATTTTCATAACAATTCTGACATTAATGCCACCTTTTAATTGATTAACTATTTTCTAACATTAATGACACCGTTTAATTGATAACCATTTTCTGACATTAATGACACCTTTCTATTGATGAACTATTTTCTGACATAAATAACGTCTTTTAATTGATGAACTTTATTCTGATATTATTGACACCTTTTCATTGATGAACTATTTTCTGACATTAATGACACCTTTTAATTGATGAACTCTTTTCGATACCTATCAAGACTACACTCCTGGGCAGCGGTTATGTATATATCTATTTACGGAACCTTTTAGCCGCTGCTGAATCAGGTTCTGTTTATCGGGAATGGTCAACAGAGGGAGATCATTCAAACTATCCAATCAGAAACCTGTATCAGCCGTTCCTTGATTGGCTCCCGAGAAAGTTATGTCACAGACGGCCAATTAAAAGACCTCTGCCTCAGATACAACCTTAACTCCAGCCCCTGTAAAACTTGACCACATTGGTTTATTTTGAAATGTCCCCTCTCGTGGCCATCTTCGGGAAACATCGCCTGATTTAACAGCGGCTAATATGACATGTTAATTGATGTGATTACATACATAGTATAGTGCAGGAGCGTGTAACAAAACGGAAGTTGTAATGGTGGATTTGTCCCATGTGTGGGAAGAGAAAATGTCTCAGTGGCGTTAAAAGGGGGGGGAGGGAAATAAGAGAAGAGGAGATATGTGAACCTCACATTAAATACAAAGATTAATTGCCTCACCTGTTAATACATACATGTTAGCACCTGTTATGTTTGACTGTTACGTAATTTATATCCTAGGGAATACAATGCATAACTAAATAATTCACTTTCCTCAGGAAGTGCATTAAGCCCGGTAATACTACATGACCTTCAACATGGGTTTAATCAATATCTTCATGCCGTATTTTCTTTAGTTTGGGGTAACACTCTCTAAGAATAATAGTTCAGACAATTATGTTAACTTAACAAACGTCGCTTCATGTATGCTTGCCGTATACTCACATTGCGTCATTACAACTCCAAAGTGACACACCTGTTCAGTCCTCACCAGGCTCGTGATTGGTTTATTTGGTCAGGTGATACAGGTAAATTTAATTGGGTGTTAACAATTGATACAGCAGAAGCTCTGGTAAGCTATTCTGTTCTCTTGTTCCAGAGGCATATAGAAATTGAGTCACTTAACCTGTGCTCTTCTCTTTTGAATATTTTATTTGTTGTGTCGTATTTTGTGGCCAAAACTGTATACAAAGATATTCACACTTTAAGCAACGTATATTTTTTTTTAAATGATAAGGGAAAAATTTGCTTGCCTATATATATATATATTCCAATAAAAGGAATGTGACGGACCTAATAGAACCACAGAATAGTAAAGTGGTATGAAAGAAACTCCGACGATTGAGGATACACGTAATATAACTTGTGACTGCACTGTCTAAAATGAATGAATGAATGGACGGATGGATGAATGAAGGAATGAATAAATGAATGAATGAAACCCTTTGTAACAATGCTCTGTTCAAAACATCTTAGTATACATTGTCATGGATGGATGGATGGATGGATGGATGGATGGCTGGATGGCTGGATGGACGGACGGACGGACGGACGGACGGACGGATGGATGGATGGATGGATGGATGGATGGATGGATGGATGGATGGATGGATGGATGGATGGAGGATGGGAGGGATGGGATGGATGGATGGATGGATGGATGGATGGATGGATGGAAGGATTATATAGTGGGAGAATAGCGGGATGGATGGAGGGGTGGTGGGAGGGATGGCGGAATAGGTGGTTGCATGAGTGGTTGGATGGAGGGATGGTTGATCCATTGATATCTGTGCCATACACATACTGCTGATCCACTTGGAAAATATAATCACCCAACATCAACAAGTAGTGATTCTTCGAATATCCATGAATTGATAATAAAATGATCTAAAGTCTCCTGGCAAGCTTTTTTATAGCTGCCACTGTTGAATTAATTATAACCAATAAAGTTTTCATGAATTACTATATAAGCTTTCAAAAACCGTCCAAACAAACTGTTCAGTGTTATGATAGACCTATGAGGTATCTTAGTATATTGAACCGATCAGATGCCATAGAGTTAAATAGATCACTCAAAGATGGACATTTTTGTGATATGTTAACTCATTTAGTATCCTATATTAGTTATCACAGAAAAGATCTATATGCTACTAAAACAAGTACATATTGTGTTGACCACGTGCCATATATCAATTGCTCTTTCTCCCGTGCGTCTACTCCTCCTTAAGACGGAAAGGTAAAGGTCTGGTTCAACCCCAAGCTGCGTCTGCTAAACCATCGAGTCCAGATCAGTTCTGTTAAAGATCTAATGGCACACAGACATCTCATTTGCTGACCAATTGAACCAGCTATAGGTGTGTGAAATCAGTTCCTTAATGGAGTCGGATCTGTCAGCTTAATGTTTAGTCACTACTTTTAGTGACTTTGCGACTTCTCGAAATAATTTACTAACTCAACTGAACTAGAATACAAACCATGAAGCAAATGTGACCTACTAACCTTAAGCGTGTTATATTATTTATTTTGCAACACGGTAGATGTTTTAATGTGTACAGTTTAATGAAGAAAATGAGATTGTACTTTAAGCTTATTCTAGAATCAATAAACACGTTAGCGTCGCAGCTACATTGAACGTATATATAGTTAAAGAAGTGACACGTCTCATTTACTCTAGTAAGATAAATGTCTTGTCAGTACAGTATTAATGTCAGAAAAGAAAGATGTTCTTAAAATAAAGATTTTCTAAATGACAAAATCATGATATACACAAAGAGTTGAGACCTCTGAACCAAACAGATAAGCGAACTACCAAACTAAGGAATCCCTTGAAGTATATCAACCACCAGTTAAAAAGGTTTAAAACCTGTCAGGCGCAGAGGAATATAAATCTCTAGAGTACGATACAAATAGAAAATTCATTGGAGGTGGGTCAGGTATCCGTAACAGCCGAGGCCAAACGCTAGCCAGTAATCGAATCTAAATCCTTTCTTAGCTGAATGCGAACAAACAGACGTGGTATAGACACATGTGTTATAAACTGAGATATTTGGCAGCCATGGTGTACACGGTGTATATTTTTCTACATTTACTTAGAAAAGTAATGGCGAATAAATATTTATACTTATACTTGATTAGGCCTACAAGGTACAACATGCATGTTTTGTTTTTTTTTCAATTTATACCAAATTCTGTGATTGATTGGAGGGAGCTTCATGTTGCCATGGTGTTCTCAGAGCTAAGGGACAACACTAAGCTGATCTGTTGTGGCGTCCTGTTATGTCCTGTGTTGTCTTTTATCCTGTCATTGTTTGTTGCAAGTGGCGTCGGCGTTTAATCCCTTCACCTATCGGGTTGACACGCTTTCTTATAATTGAAATAACCTTGAGTACGGCGTAAAACCCAAATCAAACAATCAATCAAACTCGATGGAGGACTGTCATAGATCATCTCCCTGCAAACGTCAACAATATGGCTTGTAGCGACAAAAGATATTAGTATTGTCTATATATCTGTAAAGCTCTACTTTAAACAACGTTAACTGCCTAGACAAGTTGGCAATGGCATGCTACCATTTGCAATTTCATCGCTAACTTCTATTTCACTCAATAAATATAAATTTTGACTTATGAGTTATTCGATTAACAATCATTTTTGGTTTTGGCCTATTTGGTGCAGTTTGTATAATGAGAATAACAATATCAACATAATCCAATATCGCTAAATTCCAATAATGGTAAGTGCAGTGGTGTCGCTT
The DNA here is from genome assembly GCA_031471745.1 of Cryptochiton stelleri. Classification (NCBI taxonomy): domain Eukaryota; kingdom Metazoa; phylum Mollusca; class Polyplacophora; order Chitonida; family Mopaliidae; genus Cryptochiton; species Cryptochiton stelleri. The sequence continues at coordinate 6,981 of JAUELC010031375.1, forward strand.
TGGACGGTGTTATTGTCGGTGTATCGGCTGTGCTAACGATCAGCACTCAAGTAGAAGCCTCAAACGGAAGATTTGTTTAAGTTTTCCCTTTGGGTGATCACCGTGGGCTAATAGTGACCGAGTCCAATCACCACGCTGTATTTATAAACATTTCCATCTGGACCATTCCTATTAGAAACGTTATAAAGAACACTGATTCTCCATTTCCGCATCTAGTGATTGGCCACAGGGCTATAGGTAAACCATGTTATACCTGATCTTAGGATATCCTTAAGGCAAATATCTTCTTACGCATAAGATAATTGGCAATTTAATGTAAGAAAATATTTTGAATCACACAGATATACCGGCTGTAACTCACAATACGAATGTTCATGACTATACGCCTGTATATTGTCCTCCTTCAAGTCTCATTTATTAAAAGGGGAGAAAATGACAAAAAAAAAAGTAAGATGCATATGATAGACCCTATGAAGATGTTCGCAAACTTATGAAAACGAGACTCCATCATAATCTGTCTACCGGGATCGTCCCCCAATTTCTGATAAATCCTCATAGCAGGGTCAGTATTCTTAGAACAGTTTAAGGGGATGACCAGTCATTTGTAGTGATCCTTATATATAATACAAAGCCAAAAGACTTATATGAAATGCTCAACTCATTAGATTAGGCCGTTAATTAGGTTATCTCTTACAGGAAATGACGCAACTGGTGTACCTTAGCGGAGCGATATAGTAGAACTAAGCATATGCGCTCGGTGTTTTTAATTACATAACAAGCATACACTTCGCTCCTGTATTTCCAACTGAACAAATTAAAACACGTAACAATAATAAAATAAATCTAATTTCACGCGGTGACATTTATTTGTTTGCTATATATTTTTAAAAGAGACTACTGGAAAATAAGTGATGCGATGTAAGGGAATCGTATACGCAGTCTTCCTGCAGGCATCGCTCTTTAGCCGGGGAGCACTTTTAATTCCTCTGTTTATTACGTCCTTTTGTATTTTTTTTATCGGCAGTATGCCCTATGGCTGAATATAAATGTGCTCCTATCACACACTGGTTGAAAAGTCAACAACAATATTTACCTAGCAATTTGTTTTACTATTATATGTAGCTCTATATATAATATACACATCAACAATAAAGATTTCGATTCAGTGCTCACTTTTAAAGTATTAACTTTAAAGTGATTTATAAAGTTTTATTTTATTATAACAAAGCATGAATACAATTTACTTGGATAGTCTTATTTGATTGGCCACGAATTTAAAACTCTTTTATCGGACAGTGGAATAAGATGATGTTACTTTACGCGATGTCATTTATTTATATACGAGAGATATGGCCCAATGATCAAATGAAGAAACAGGAATACCAATAGACGGTCATCTCTATACAGGCCTATAGTATAGGCCACTATCAATAACGGATAAGAGTGACAAGGTTTACAAGCCGAAAATATTATTGACATTCAGCCCTGTCAGCTTAGAGCGATGTCTGCGACAAACCACCTTATTTGGAGTCCCTTTAGCTTTAGCAACCAGTCGCTGTTGAATTTGAAATACACCCATTTTTGGATAAACCGGTTAAAATAACAAGTTAATAAAAAACGTTTTCAACTTCAAGAGACGATCACAAGCGTACTGTATTAGTTACAAACACGAGGCTTTGATACATCGTTCTGCTATAGCACACAGACTATGTCGCTTCCTGTTATACGTGACCTAATTAACGGCTTGCGCTAATGAGTTGAAACATTCTGATGCTACTGTTGGATTGGCTGGCTACTTAACTATCAGTCAAGGTTACTTGAAAATGACTGTTCTTCTCCTTCAATGAGAGAAATGACCATCCCCAGGCAACATAACACGTGCGGGATTCAGGTTATATATTCACATCGCGTCTTCGCTAAGCGGCTGTTTGATTTCATTAAATGGCTGGGTTACCATGGAAATGACACCGGCTATAAAAAATAAAGAATATAAAACGAAAGAAGATCGACACAACACTAACAAAGAAATAGCTGGTTTGTAATTTCTGCTTCAGTCATGACATAGGACACTGTCTCAATGTTGTTCTGGATAACGTGTTGGTCTCAATATCATAAGCTTAAAGTGGACTGCGAGAAATCCATTCCTTGGGTGTTCTATACCAACAATACAAGATAAAGGAGAAAAGCACACATTATTGTCTACTTAATTCTGGAGACCATAACGGCTTCCGTGACCTATTCATATCTCACGTCCTGGGGGTCTGACCACTGACCCATAAGTCAATGTAAATCATTTAAAGACAATGCTAATTGTGTTTTCATTGTATCTGTTATACATCGATTATCTGCTTAACATAGCATTTATTCTTTTACTTTTCTCCACTAACAACGTGAACTGGATGTACAGGTTGGAAAGGAAAAAACGCATTTATTACAGAAACGAGAATAACGGTTCCTCTCCTATACAAACATAGAAGAATGTTGACATATTCAATGATTAATGTAACAAGAATTTTCTGATGCAAATTAATCCTTCCTTATAGGAGAGAAGGGGAATAGGGAATACACGGCTCCAATTGTCACCAAGTCTCAGTGAGAAGAGTCTTGTGCTCCTTCAATCCCACCACCCCATGTCCCATGTATCCCATTTGCCTCAAATAGTAGGAATGGAATCTATCATTTGAACCCCTGGATTAGTTTTGACTCACCACGGAATCATCTTTCTGTACATTTACTTTACGGTGTGTGTAGCTTCAATTTTATACTATACTGAAGTATACTGATCACACTTGATAACCTATATGTCATAGATGGTCTATATATTAGTAGAGTGCATAACCCAGTAGCATATTAAAATAATATTTATCTTCAGGGTCAATTTGTTATATGCTATCACCTGGTATAAATTGAATCATTCAATGGCTAAAGTGATCGCAAGTTTCACTTTACCGAAGTTCATCGGAATTGGTTCTCGACCAAGTCCAAGTTACTTTTAGAGCGCTAGTTATTGGCAAAGTAGGGATTTGAAGAACTGGGATGGTCATGTATTAAAATAAGCTCCCAATAAGGCTTCAATTTATATTAATGACCCGCTGACATTGAGTACACTGTAAAATAATCATATTTAAACTTTGAATTTCAGAGACCTTTACAACACAATGACGTGTATACAAGTAACTATCTAATTGTAAAGAACATAAGGGATCTATTATTGAGTGAATAACGGCCACACTTCTGATCATCATATGATAGCTGTACGTCTTTAAAATGGTCTATCATTGAGTGAATAACGGTCACACTTCTGATCATCATATGATAGCTGTGCGTCTTTATAATGGGTCTATCATTGAGTGAATAACGGCCACACTTCTGATCATCATATGATAGCTGTACGTCTTTATAAGGGGTCTATCATTGAGTGAATAACGGCCACACTTCTCATCATCATATGATAGCTGTACGTCTTTACGTAAAAAAATATTTCTGCCAACTTCAGGGGGCTTGCTTTTTACAGATGGAAATGCTATCATTGGAAGTATGGGTACAGTCAAGTGTTACTGAGTTCTTAAAGTGACACGGTCTCCCACAAATTAGGTATTTTTGTGTCATTAAAGAACCACACGAGGTATCGAAATGTTTTCTCAAGAAGTAAAAGATAGAGGTTTTCGTTAATTCCATCACCAGCTTTGTAGGATAAGTGAAAATTAAAAAAAAAAACAGAAAAGGTGAAAACTAAATAATCTTTTAGAATATTTAAATTAGGGTGGTTCGCCATCTGTGTCACTTATTGCTATATTGACATACAAATTTAATTCCTGCCTTTCGCTTGAGTCTATGAATTTTTTCATCTATGAAAATTTCACGTTAGATACTAAACGTTAAATGGACAAGATCTGTGTTTTGCCGCTAGTTATTATTAGGTACGATACCAGTTACGTCGGCCTGGTGAGTGACATTGTCGTGTATCGCGGTTGTGGTAACATCGAATTCACAGCGCTCAAGAATAATCCTCATGCTGAGGTAAGTGTAAGTCTAAGTAATCTCCTTATGTGATAACCGTTAGCTAACACTGACCGAGCCCCATCATCACGCTGATGTTGATATACAATTCAATCTGGACCAATCTCATTCGATACGTTATAAAGAACACTGATTTCCCATCTCCGTATCAAGTGAGTAGCCTTAGGGTTTTGATCTAGAACGCAGGACCGTCATGAAGTGTATCTTTTCTTTCGGATAAGATAACTAATTGGAAATCAATTTTATGACGTCCAATGAGATAATACAATGTTGATGAATACATTTGATAAAGCAGACTGTAACTTACAATTGTGTAGTACGAGGTGTGTGATGTTGACGTTATTTGTTGTATAGACTTACATATTTCTGCTCTAAATCTTTGAGCTATTATTAAGGATTCAATTGGACTCACGACGAACGGATAACCCTCCATAGTAAAAACTTCGTTGGTCGAACGAATGGTTTATTCATAGCGTTCACCCTCTCGCGAAACATAATCCATCGTTGAACTATTTAACCTTTGAATGGGGAGAGACAAAACAACACAACTTCTTGTTCTTCAAGCAAGACACCAGTAAATCCGATACATGAGGTTAACATTTATCGGATATACAAGTAGCTCTGTATCATTATTCAAATCCTGCATTATCTAAGATCGCATATTATTTTATTGTCTTCAATAGTATTCAATATTCACGGTAACATAACCATTAAATGACAGTAAATAGCGACATCTGTGAAATCGCCATGTAAATCTATAAACTGTATCAAGAAATGTTTAATACTGCTGCCTGAAATCGATAACTCCGTGAGTAAATGAATGCTCCTATCCCCTAAGGTGTTCTAAGACTATTGAGCCTAGGGGAGGATTTGACACAAAGTGTGTGATGATGACAGACTACAAATTATGATGAATTTTTAATGTGAAAAATCTTTCTCTCCAGGCATCGAATTAATCGTTGTGACATATATTTAGACAACCATCGGGTCTGACAAATGTCACTAAGACTATAGATCTACCCTACATTATCCATCAGTTTGTAAAACGCCCTTTACTACAGTCAATCAAATCATAGTCTCTACTTTCATGAAAGAATACATGTAACTGTTGAACTGAACTAGAGTCGGCTACTTTCGAACCTCAATAGGAACACGTATTGAAAGTAAATACAAATCTATGTGAAGTTATTATATGTCTGAGATGTAGAAGCCCCTGACTTGATGGAAAACCAATGTTTTTTATAACGTATATTATAGGACTGGATCAGATTGCATTGTTCATAAAATACAGCGTGATGGGCCTCTGCCACCATTAGCCCACAGTGATCACATAAAGGGATTAATTATACAAATTACCCGCTTGAGGCATCTTCTTGAATGTTTGAATGTGAGGTTTTATGGCTTTCACACAGAGGAGGCCATTGGCTTTAACTGATCGAAGCTGGGCGCCTTCGACCATGGGTTCTCCGCCTAAACCACAAACAATTCAAAGAAAGGCAATAGTATAAAATGGAAATATTTCCCGATTTAAATTTATAACAAACAAAAAAACCTGTGCAGCTTTTTGTGTTTTCTCGATATTTTTGTAGATTTCCCTACCTAAATATAATTAAGTCTTTTAACCTCCTACTCCCCGTATATCAACATATTTTTGTTGTAAAAAAAGCGTACATTTTATTTGTTAAGTATTATTGGTCATTGACTCCATACAATCACATCTATACAAATAAAGGCGACGAGAACGACTGTAACGAATGATCATTTCTCAGTAGTGGTGTCGTATAAAATGAGCATTGTTGGGTATCGCAATGGCAAGGTGAAATGTACTTGAGCAGTCGCAGACAGATATGAAGTATTAACCGAAGGCAAGGGGTTC
>JAUELC010031485.1:0-12872 GCA_031471745.1 Cryptochiton stelleri
CGGCGTGCCAGCCCAATGGGTGAAGGAAATCACCCCCGACGCCACTGGCAACAAACAATGACAAGATACAAGACCACCACAGGACAAAACAGGACATAACAGGACCCCACGAACAGATCGTCTTCGTGTTGTTTGGAATGGGAAGAATTATTTGTAGTATGCGGATAGAAGAGCTGGGGTGGGGTGGGATCAGTGGGAATATTGTGTACGGAGAATTTCTGTAAACCAATCAGCCGACACCGTTTAGACTATACTGGGTGTTATTTATTGCAAAAGACTAAAAAGACTAAAATACTGTACTACAATGAGAGAACAATTAGTTTGTTTTGATTGTGGAAAATGTTATGAAACAAGATGTGCTACCTACTCACATAAACCAGATGTCTCTGATGAATAAATGTGTCTAGAACCATTTTCATACAAATTGCTGTTGCCCGATATGCTAAAATTACTGGTATTTATATATCTTTTGTATCATATGCCATCATATAAATTTCAGGAAGGTTATTTTAATATCTTATCAGATAATAGACTGTTCTTAATTCATCCGTGCATTCTTCATGGATCTAGCCATTTAATCATGTCACCTTAGCGTATTAGATTAGCAAAACAGTTGTATGTGTCAATTGGATAAATAAAATATACCAAAACATCCAGTTTAACTTTCAAAACATTGAAATAACCGTTCCGCATTTTAAGATATAATTATAAGCAGCTATTTAAGTGTTATGTAAAACATGAGATTCATATAAATGTGTGAAATTAATATGAAATCGTTTCAAATCGCGTCCAACACATCCAAAATAGATATTTTCTAGAATCTGAAATTACTCATTTCAAATAAGCCAAAAAAAATAATATTTGGCAGCTATATTGGATTTATGCCAATCAGGTATTAATGGAAATTCGTCTAAATACCATTATATTCCAAATTCATCCATGCGGCCAAAACTGTGTTCTTAAATTTGGAAGTATTCATATAATCTCATATAAAATATGACAAAAAACTTATAATTAGCTGCCATATTGGATTTATTTAAATTAGGTATTATCAGAAGTCTATTAACTAGAAGTATGCAACTCCCATTTAGGTGGTGTCCACGGTATTGACGACCAAGCACCCTCTTATAACATATGATGTGACGTAGCACACAATTAAACTCGGTAGAGCACAGATTTTTGACGGATAAATGATGGGAAATTTATTTTTTCAACAGCCGGTTGCCCTAAAAGGTCGCACCGTAAAACTCATCTGTTATGACTTCATCACAACTGGCCGTTTATTGGTCAATGTACTGTATTGATAAAAATTATACTTTTGTAAAATAAATATCATTAGAATCTAGTTAAAATACATGAAAAAATACGTGGAACGGGTTCAAAATGTCACTTCCTTCATAGGTTAGGTTTTTATATTTCCCCGATTATGCCAATTTTTACCATTTGATCACTGACCTATATATAGGTCAGCCTTTTTAACCAATCAGCTCTAGCTAATGTCACAATGTGAATTACCCAGCATTCAGCACTGAGAAAAAATACAAGGACCTGAGATATGACGTCAAGATTATTTGCTTGTCTTCAAGGCCTAAATGGGAGTTGCATACTTCTAGTTAAGACTGATGGTATTATATAAATGCATCCAAACGAAATTTCTTCACTTTCCTCAATACAAACATATATAAACACATGTATTCTGCAATTAAATATTTTTCAAATATATTTATATATGAAAGCCAAGATATGACGGAATATTCATATTTGATGGACATATTGGATTTATCGAATTAAACAATTTTCCTAAGCTTGGATGCCATGGGATTTTAGTATGCTGTTGTGGGTACCTCGAATAAATGCATTTTGGTTAAATAAATTATGTTATAATTTGTTTCTTTTCTATTACACAAAATGATTGATAATGGTCTATGACACTCCAAAGACAAGGTATTCGTGAACATTTCTTTAAGTTGACATCGTTTATGTACTATGTATAAAATGGTATGTGCATATTAAGAACTGTATTATATCACGCGTAAATTATCGCAATGGGTTTAGAACAATTGCAAGAAATTATGATTATTATTCTATCCACAGATACAATGAACAATTCTGGATGAAATTCCAACTGATTTAATATATTTACTTACAGGCGCCCGAGTTACTGACGATAAACACCTATCTTCCCACACAGACTCAAACACTGAGCTTCGAGACCTTCGCCAAACCATTAAGTGGCTGTAAGTCTTTGTTTTAAATCTACATGTATGATTTCATTTAATTTGAATCCTTAATAAACGGACACGTGCCCCAGCATTACGGATTTCATTTAATTTGAATCCTTAATAAACGGACACGTGGGAAGAGAGACTCCAAAACTTACTGTTTTGGGTAGTAATTCGAGCGCAAAACTATGGACAAGCATTCTTAATCCGATTTCTTTACATTTAAACTTTAGAAACATCGGCTATAAATTTGAAAGAAACACAAATCATAAAACATATGAAAAATTGATCTTGAATTTCTCGTTTCATATCCGATTGTTTTACACAGATTCCACTGTAGTGAAGATTAAATATTTATCTAGGCTCGTCGACTGTTACATGTTTGAAAACAGACGCATTTAAAATAGAAAGCTGTTATGATCAAAGGTTTTGCAAAGAGCATAATCGTTTTGTTACCTTGAATGACAAATACAAAAGGAATTGTATTAGACTCTGTTTTTGCTGTATAAGCTTATACTTAGACTACTTGAAGACAATTGTATAAACATGTGTTTATAAGGTCTCTGTCAACTTTGATTTTGTATTTGAATACAGGTGGTCTGGATCTGTACCTTAAAGGAGATTTTTATCTGTTTAATGTGATATTAGATTTAGTGAAGATAGAATGTATAACCAATACCGAGGGTTATTCGGAAGGACAAGTTATCAAGATAAAAACAGGCAGCCAATATCAAGGCAGCAAGCATCCTGATGTTCCCATGAAGTGGTGGCATGAATCGGTAACTGTGATCCTGGTAAAAATCACTGAGGTCAATGCACATCAAGTGGGCCTATATCTTTGTTCTGCCCACCAAATCACCTTATCAAATGATGAAACATTACGAATGAACATAACCATATCAGTAAACGGTAAGCCTTTATATAAAGCAATATACCTTATGTTATGAATTATTTCTGGAAATTATAATAAATCTTGAAATTCCGTTGTTAATTTATTGTGGACCATGTGGAAATTCAGATTAAAAGAGGATAGGCCTTTGTTTAATCTTATGAATATGTATGTGTGTCGATGATGGACAAAAGTATAAGCTTTTAGAAATTGTAATCGGCATTGGCCTTTAAATTATGGAAGTCGCATTCTGTCATGTCGAGTTTTGACTACGTTAGGCTTAAACCCAGATGACAAAAGTGCAATACGAAATCTAAAGGGTTTGGCATAGAAGAAATAAAGAAATTGTAAAGTGAAAACGCTTTATTGCAAAGGGACAACTCTTAACTGCATGGAGGTATTAACCTCACTCTTTTGAGACAGACACTTTCATGTTTTGGCGTTTCTAAGCTCTCTTTGATTTTACCTTCAAGGTCGAAAACGCGAAATTAATCTCGTTATTTGGCCCTTTAAACTATAGAGAAAAAAAAAATGTTTTTTGTTTTCTTGCGTTTTCGACCTACCAGATGACGAAAGCAAGAAACTGATTTCGCGTTTTCGATCTAACAGAAAACACAAAACGAAATTAATGTATCGTTCCTGAACTTGTTAAGGCTTCCAAAAGGAAAAAAATAACGATATTAATTTCGCCTGATAGACTTTTCGGCCAACCTAGATATTTCGCATTTTCGAGTTTTCCACCAACCAGGAAATGGCGATAAAACGAAATTATTTTTCCGTTCTCGCCATTTCGAGTTTTCGATCTTATTAAAGGCTTCGAAAAGAAAATAACGAGATTAACTTCGCACTCTGGCATTTTGAGCCTACAGATACAAGGTATAAACTAGCACAACGCAAAAGTGAATAGCGAAAAAAAACAAAAAAACAAGATGGGTATTTTTCCTCGCAGTTTCGCTTTGTACTTTCGCGTTTGCACTTTGCACGTTTATTGTTTCAACCTTGCATTCTCGTGTTTTTGTTTTGCATTTTCGCAATGTTTCGTCCTCTGGGTTTGAGCCTTGTACAGTAAAAACCTCGCATGGCCGCACCAGTCTTCCATAACTAACCAAATAATAATAGGATTTGGCCAGCACAAATTATCGTTATTTTGAAACATTTTGTAATCTTTACTTCTTTAGTATTCTGTTACTTCTATAAAACTCTCGAGGTCCAACTTTATTTTCTCAGAAATATGGTGATTTGGGCCATTTTACGCAACAAATAAAACTCATATTAATTTCGTTCAAACGGTTATTGGTGGGAAAGCTCCTGTTAATCATATGTTTACAATATATGAATGACTTCCTTGATCAAATAATGCTGTAAATTCTTCAACCGATCAAATTCCATTTTCTCAATAGTTTGGTTTTCGTTTGTTTAGAACTCAACTAGTACACAGATACATTTTTTAAAGGATTAAGTATTAAATAAATCTGTGGTACCAGCGGTAAGTGGTATATTCCACTCATTGTGATTCCAAACACAGGGGTCCTCGTATCTGGGCGACATTTCTGCACTTTATTTTGCCATTATATATACAGAGTGCAATTAATCAAAACAAATGGCTAAATTGAATATTTGTCAAAGTGATATAATGTGCAAGATGTACAGATAAGTTCCTTGTCTCCTCAGGCTGTCCAGAGGGTTACTGGGGTGGTGATTGTAAAAGCCAGTGCCGATGTCAAAATGGAGCCCGATGTAATTCATGGGACGGATCTTGTGACTGTTCAAAATTCTGGAAAGGAGAATTTTGTGAAACAGGTACAACTAATCGTTATGCACAATAGTTCAAACTTCTATTTTAATAGGTGGCGGGAGGTTGGTGGGAGCTTCCTGAGCCAACACTGAGCCGATCTGTCGTGTTTCTAGCACTGTCAATTTGCAAACTTGTTTAATTGCCAGATGTTCTGAGCGCTGTGATGTCTTGTATCATGGCATTGTTACCAGTGACGTTGGTGGTTATTTCCTTCGCTTATTGGGGTGGTACGCCGTTATATGAGTGGAATAATCTGAAGTACGGCGTTAAGCCCCAATCACACAAATCTATTTGGGACAACGTTCTGGTAACGGCGCCAATCTATGTTCAGATTTGGCGTCAGAAATCAATAATATTTAAACAGTAATATCATCAAAGTCACTTTATCTTGTTCACTTTATCATTCAAAGTTTTGCTGTAGCCACCAATATGCCTACATGTAGCTACCCAGAAAAAGGTAAATATATATTGATTAATATACATTAGTGACTTGTTTGGGTGTATGCATATTGGCAAGCCAAAAATAAAATAAATAACACTCTAACCATAATTCAGATTATTTTTTAAAATTATTTTGTTTCTCACTATCTCACAATTGTAGATTTGTTTCAGGTTAGTAGCACGGTTCGCTGATGCCTTACACATAATGGACTTGTTTGTTTCATTGGTGTTTAACACCGCTACCAAGTTTATTTCATGTATATGATGGCGGTGCCAGTTTAGAGAGTGGATGAAACCGAGCAAAGCCCAAAGGAATGCACTCCAACATGCTCCACATCCAGATGATATCGGGGCCATTACCGTAACGACATCGGATGGGCGTATGGCTCTCGTATCTCTCACCAATGAGGTTCAAGGGATTGAGTCAGCCCGTCGGCACTTCCGCATATGCAGGATATATAGTCATGGTGGTTTCCTCCATTGAAACTGACACCGCCATAATATAATTGAAATAACCAAAGGTAATGCACTAAACAACAATCACACACACAGATTGTTTCGAACATAGCCAACAGATTTATTCGATCCCATCAATAACATTGGTGATAAGAATATCGGTACGAAAGCGACACTCCATCCGATGTAGCCACTGGAAGCATGCATGTACCTACAAGAGTGACGATTTAGAAATCTAACCATTATTTGTGCTTACATCTTATAGAGTTTCCGCACGTTGAGATGGTGGACAGAAACGTCTATTATGGTGGTAATACCACTCTTGAGTGTATGCCGTACTTTCTACGAGGGAAGGGCAAGAACATTCGGTGGCGATTTAATGGTACCTATCTGACGGAAAGGTCAGCAAGATTTCATTTAATATTTAACATTCCACCTAATCACCCAAATCGTACCGAAGAGTTAAGCAGCCAAAGAAAAAAACGTTATATTTTGCAACGGCAATTTACATGGTTAACATAACAACAGTTCCCGTGTATTTACCACGCACCCAGCTAAGCCTCGTGGTAGATCGTCTGATGTGTTTATTTATTTATTAATCCGATGTTAGACCAACAGGATTAAATCCCAATTGAAGGCCATTAGCCAGCATAATTGTGGGAGGAAAACTTGGAAGAACCCAGAAAACCCACGACCTTCCGCTGTTTGCCAGCATACCAAGTGAAATACAGTCCGCGGGTGTTTTTTAACCCGAGGTATCAGAGAAGGGGGGGGGGGGGCTACAAGGATAAACCACTCCGCCACGGAGGCCCATGAAAAATAATGGGCCGAATATTTTAGTTATACCCGCCTTCTTTTGTTAACATATGTAGACGCGTCAGTTACGTCTTATACCTGTGGGCGATTCATCTACGCGTGATATGAAATGTGTGGTATAATTACGCCCGCAAATGGCTGTAAACTAAATTTAAGCATAACACATAACGTGTTATTTTGAAATGCATATCTTAATTCCGCAAAAAATGCTTGGCCCTAAAATAACTCGCCATGCAACCTTAACATAAGATTTGTATTGAGCATCTGAAATAATGGCATAAGCAATAAATATTAATTTAAAATGGTTAAAGTCACATACGCATCCGAAATTAGGATTTTTCAACAAATTCTGATTGCCTCGGTTTTAACAAGTTTTGCAGTTTATTCGTAAATTAAAACATTATGTTGAAATAGAAAATATTCAATGGGTACAAGGCTTGTACGAGCCTGGAGAAAAACTGCCATAATTCGAATTGAACTAAAAGTGGGTCGGCCATATTTCCTCATATGTTTCAACAGAGCCTTTGATCTCACCGCAGCGAATGACCTACATTACATATATCCTTTTGACTATTGTCGGTATATCAAAGTGCGTTCCAGATTTGACAGTAAATTGGTGGCCGAGGGCTGCCAATTTCTTGTTTTATTATATGCAAGCAAACATTTTAAAAAAATGGTTTGTTTTGTTTTATTCTAATTTTTTTTATGAAAAAGAAAAACGTATAAAAAAATAATAATCAAAACAAAGTCATTTACAAAACAAAGCTTAAAAAAGCGAAAAGACAACAGAAAAACAAATACACAACAAATACAAAACAAAATCATTCACAAAACAAAACTAAAAATATCGAAAAGACAACAGTAAAACAACAGAAAAACAAATACAAAACAAAATCATTCCCATAACAAAACTAAAATTATCGAAAAGACAACAGAAAAACAAATACAAAACAAATACAAAACAAATTCATTTATTTTATTTTTCTAAGTTTGGCAGGCTTTTAGAGGGAGCTTACTGTTGCCCTGGTGCTCTCATAGCTTAGGGGCAACACGAAGCCCATCTGTCGTGGTGTCTAGCACTGTAGATTTTAATTTTTTGTCTTATTGCACCTTGTACTATGTCCTGTGCTTGTCTGTATCCTGTCAATGTTTGTTGCCGGTGGCGCCGACGGTGGTTTCCTTCATCCATTTGGCTGGCACGCCGTCATATGAGCGAAATAACCTTAAATTAAAATAACCTGCAACGGTCAAAATCAGCGTAAAGCTTTTTTACCTATTTGACTGAAGAGCTCCACAAAGTCGTACTCAGACTGAAATCTGCATTGATTTTGTAGTTAGCTTGGCATGTTCTCAAAATGTTTTATAACCACAGATTTGGAGCACATTCTTGAGAGTGTACTCAAGTCTTTATAACCCTGACCCCTGTTTATGTGTTTATACAGAATGGTTTATAAACAAACTTTATTACCTAAGTGTGGACAATTATTCCTTTTGCTTGCAATAATTATTTTGTTTATTTTTGAATTTGATCACTAGGATAAGTGGTTGTACAGACTACTACACAGAGACTGAAGAAGAGGCTTGTGCTATTTGTAGAGATGTGGTTGCTTCTTTTAACTTTTCTGACTCCCCTCTTCCACAAGAATGGGATAACCCAATTTATGATCCGAGTGAACTGATTGGTTTAGTACCTACAGATCTCGAACACTATGATGTTCATAAGGTAAGACTGTGATATTACAGTATTAGGTTGCCTTTTGTAAGATCTTAAATATTATCTCAAATTATCTTGACCTATAAAATGTATAAAACTAAAGCAGTATTATAATCATTGAATGATTTACAATTTGTTTTGTGGGTGGTTGGTGGGAGTTTCGTGTTGCACTGGTGCTCTCAGAACTACATGTAAGGGGCAACAAGAAGCTGTTGTGGTGTCCTGTTATGTCCTGTGATTGGCTTGTATCTTGTCATTGTTTGTAGCCAGTGGCGTCGAGGTGGTTTCCTTTACCCATTGGGCTGGCACGCCGTAATATGAGTGAAATACTCTTAAGTATGGCTTAAAACCCCAATCAAACAAACCAACAATACAATTTGTTTTATCTGTGTTGCAGAGATATTACTGTATGAATAAGCTGCTGTAGTCCACAATTCTGGCAAAAGTGCATTATATTTAAATTTAAACAAATCACATCAACGGTTAATCACTGAATTCTCTGAGTGAATCATTATTTGAATGATCTTACAATAGTTAATGTCTGTAGGCCAATAGTGTGGCGTACCTGTACCGCAATTGGTAAAATATTATACATTGTGAAGGCACTGTGCAGAACCTTTAAAAAGTGAGGGAAAAAAACCTAAACTAGATTTAAACCCTTTTGATAGAATCTTTTTAAATGAATTGATTCATTTAGATCAACTGCTTGATGCAGGTGATTGGTGCGAGCTTCCTGTGACCTGGTTAACCTCTCTGGACTGAGGGCAACATGAAGCAGATTTGTTGTGTGGTCTTGCACTGTAGAACTGCACTCTTTGTTTTATTGCACCATGTTTTGCATCGTGTACTTGTCATGTATTTTGTCATTTTTATATAATTAAGCCTTAGCCTGTGTAATTTATGCAAATAATTTAACATGTCACATTTTATATCATCGTCGGATTGTTGGGTAATATTACACTGTTTGGTGTAATGGCGATAATCCATACGACCTACTCTTTTGTCATATAACTATGTTGATTAATAGTTAAACTTCAAGTTTTAATATACAGGTCATTGCCAGGCTAGTAGATGGAAGTAGATTTCACGAATTCAAGACGAGATTTGGGACTTCCGTAGTTACAGGCTTTGCCTACATCCAGGGGTGAGTAATGTTATCAAATCAGCGTATTACACATGTATGATGTTCTGGGGTTGACCAACAAGTCATTAAAAGGTTTTTATAATGCATAACTGAAAAAGCTTGCCATATCCTGCCTAAACTGAGATAATAGGTTTTGGGTTAGGATCATGTTTAGGGTTAAGTTAAGGGTTATGTTCAGGTATAGGTTAAAGGGTAAGAGTATGCCTAACCCTAGAATTAAGAATTGCCATACTGTCTTACAGGACAGACTAGGGATGTTTTCGCACCCACTAACATTGTGTCGTTCCTTAAAACGACATAACAGTGAAACTATGTAAAGCTAAGAATATGTCGACCGTGCGATCCATTTAACTCATATCAACTACCAGGATCTCACTGCAACTGGGTGCAACTGATTTCACGCCAATCGCAGTCGGCATGTTCGCTCTTGCGACTGGGTACAACTGGTTGCCTTTGAACGCAAGCGATTAGAGCATGTTCTACTTTTCTGCAACTGGCTTGCGATCGATCAAAACAAAACACATCACGTGATGCATCACATGACCATTAAAATGGCACCTCTGGAATGGAATATGGAGGCTCAAAAAAGATTAACAGAGCTTTGGCGGAAGAAATCTTGTTTAATATGGCGAGCAAATATTTCTCAAATAGAAACGCACGCTGTCAGGCTATATCAAATCGATAACATTCACTTTGGGTAAATGAGTTATTTTTCTGCGCTGCCAGACAATTGCTCCAGCGACATTTGCTCCAGAAACAATTGCTCCGAAAAATGACAATTGTTCCGAAAAAACGACAATTGTTCCACGACAATTGCTCTTGCGACAATTGCATGATGGCATATGCTGCGGCGACAATTGCCCCGGCAACATTTGCTACGGCGACAATTGCTCCGGCGGCAATTGCTCTGACGACTTTTGCTCCAGCAGCAATTGCTCCGACAACAATTGCTCCGATGACAATTGCTCCAGCAACAATTGCTCCAGCAACAAATGCTCCAACTACAGTTATCGCCAAGGATAGTACCCAATACATCAGGTGAATATTGGGGTCGAAGCAAATGTTGCTGGAGCAATTGTCACCGGAGCAATTGTTGCCGGAGCAAATGTCACCAGAGCAATTGTCACCAGAGCAAATGTCGTCAGAGCAATTGTTCCCTAAGTAATTGTCGCCCGAGCAAATATTGTCGGAGCAACTGTCATTGAGCAATTGTTGTTGGAGCATTCATCATGTGACTCTGATATGCCTAGATGGTGAGGATGCGCAATTATTCCAAGTTGTTCTTGATCGCAGTTGACCCGCTCCTAACCAATTCACTGATGTTCTGTTGCAGTGGATCGCAAACGTTTTATAAAATGTTGACATATCCGTGACGAACATGGCGAATGTGTCCAGTTGTCCTCAATTTCAGTGGATCGCATGTCGACATGTCCTTAACTTAAAACACAAGATTGTTTAACTGTTTGACAGTTTCTGATTATTCCTATGGGTATGTATTGTATAAAATGAAAGAAGAATACAATTGAGTATATGACTATAATATATATATTATTTTCTTCACATTTCAGACACCTTGTTGGATTGATTGGTAACAAAGGGGAGATAACTGGAGAAGGAGCATTAAAGGGTGCTCACTTTGTACAGATATGTACTGAGAGGTCTATTCCCATTGTGTTCCTACAGAATTCTGTGGAACAAAAGACAAGTCTCAATGATATCTGTGATGGTATGTTAGAATCCTTTGATTCCCCATTGGTTTCTGGTGGAAAAAAATTATATCATTCTGAGATTAACTTATCCTATATTCTTTTATATTTAGTATTTATAACTTTGGAAACATTTCTGTCATGCATTGACAAAACACATTGTGAAAGAATCTAGATTGCATCAATTTTCTTATACTTGTTGTTGCCAGTTTATCTCAGTCTATCTTATAATAGGGCTACTCCTTTGAAACTAACTCGTTATTTAGTTTCTAAACAACTAGTTAAGCTGATTTCCAACATAAGAGTCATAATGAAAAAATGCACATAACTAGTTTCAGATTATCGTCTTATGTGACAAATGTGCATATGATTTGTGGGACCCAGGCCTGTTTCCTCCACCTTTCCACCATTAATATTGGTGATGATCTCTTATAAGTGAAAAAACT
The DNA here is from genome assembly GCA_031471745.1 of Cryptochiton stelleri. NCBI lineage: Eukaryota > Metazoa > Mollusca > Polyplacophora > Chitonida > Mopaliidae > Cryptochiton > Cryptochiton stelleri. Next base: position 11,630 of record JAUELC010031485.1, read on the forward strand.
TTGTATGGAGGAAAACAGATATAAAAACCAAACCTTGGATGCTGTTATGTATTAAAACGAGAAGGTTTGCACTCTGGCTTATGCAGGCGTCACACTTTTAAGAACCCTTTGTTTCATGCAAAGTGATCCTGTCTTTCTTAACACTGGATGAAAATTATTTTTTTACAGAGCAAAAGACTTCACATTTTATGGTTGTGTTAGTGGGGCTATTTACTGATGGAGAACATCGTCAATCAATCAGTCACTCAATCAATCAGACTTTAAAGAAAGAATTGCTTTTTTAGATTTTTTAGTTCAGATAGCTCTCAATATGTAGAGCAACAACTAGGTGACCAACTGTTAGTACACTGTGACTGGGTGACCAAATGTCAGTACACTGTGACTTGGTGACCAACTGTCAGTACACTGTGACTGGGTGACCAAATGTCAGTATTCTGTGACTGGGTGACCAACTGTCAGTATACTGTGACTGGGTGACCAACTGTCAGTAACCAGTATACTGTGACTGGGTGACCAACTGTCAGTTACATGTACTGTGACTGGATGACCAACTGTCTGTATACTGTGACTGGGTGACCAACTGTCAGTATACTGTGACTGGGTGACCAACTCCCAGTATACTGTGACTGGGTGACCAACTGTAAGTATACTGTGACTGGGTGACCAACTCTCAGTATACTGTGACTGGGTGACCAACTCTCAGTATACTGTGACTGGTTGACCGACTGTCCATATACTGTGACTGGGTGACCAACTGTCAGTAATGAGTATACTGTGACTGGGTTATCCAGCTGGGTGAGTTTCCTCTGAATTAATATTCCAATGTCAAAATGAGTTCAAGAACCTACAGTGAGGTGTTGAGCACGACACAAATAATAAAATCAAATCACCCTTGTTGTTGTTGTTCACAGGTGAAGTTTTGGGAGAGACAGTCAAGTGTCATGCTAAGATGTTATCAGCTGTGGCCCTGGCTTCTGTTCCTAAACTGACAGTGATTGTGGGAGGCAGCTTGGGCATTAATAATTACCTCATGGTGAGAAAGGGTCACTCATATTGATTTACGAATCACACTGGTCCCATCATATTTTTATAAGTTTTATAACGTCAACCCTCAATATAAAAAAAACAATAAAAATACATACTGGTAGTTTCAGAAACCTGAATGTTATTTCTGAAGTCAACTGATAAAATAAAACTCTTCGTAATTGTTAAAAGAGCTATTATCCATATTGTTTCTGCTGAT
>JAUELC010031596.1:0-12862 GCA_031471745.1 Cryptochiton stelleri
TCAAGGGTATTTCACTCGAATATCAATCAAACGTCAAATGTGCCTGGAGGGTCGATCCCAAGTATACATCAGTTAAGTGAATCACTCTCGTACGGTTGCCCCTCTCCTCAATATGATTTAAGAGCTCCAGTCCGCCTTTGGCTCCACACTAACCATTTGTGGGTAAATTGTCAGTGACACGCGGGAGTCGTCGTCCAGGTAACGTACTACACTGATAAGTTATGTCACGAAATATTCCGAGAAAAGGACTGTCGGTACGTCAGAGACTTTTTTCGATATCAAGAGAACATTTTCTTTAATTTAGAAGCGAAACGAATTCCCTTACATGTGACTTTTGAGATTTCTATATGGATTAAACCAATTTACTTTTATATCCCGGAAATGAATATCTGTGTACGTTAACATAAGCATTGATATGCCACCAAATTATTAACTTGATATATACCACCAAATTGTTGACTGGTTGATTGATTGATGTATTGGTGTGTAACGCCGTGCCCAATTTAAGAATATTTCCCTGACATGACGGCGGTGTACTCCAGCAGTAAATAGCCACACTAACACAATCCCAAAATCTTAAGTGTTTTTCTCTGCTGGAAAAATTATGTTCTTCCAGCGATAAGGAAAGACAACATCACGACTATGCTGGGAACAGGCTGCCAGAGGGCTATAACACCAAATGAAGAAAGAAGAAAATACAACACAGTACATTATAATAACATTATTTTTTTAATCATTTCAAAATATAAATATTGATTCATATAAATAACACTATTACTTTAGAAGATATTGGTAAACATGTTTATGCACAAGGACGAAGGAGGCGAAAATGAAATAGACAGCATCGGATTGCCATGGTTACAAATGAGGAATGATAGTCACTATTAATGAGACTTAATCTATTAATATTAACTACTCGTTATGTTAATGTGAAATCGATTAACATCGTGACTAAAATAATCTTGCTTTTGTCTAAAACAGACTGAGAACTGAGGCAAACACTTCGTTATTCGTGAACAGTCCATTCACTGTAAACAAACATATTTGGGGGCCTGACGACTACCACCCAGATAAGAATAAATTAAAGCAATTTATACAAGGACACGAAATAAAAAAAAATAGACAAAGGACGCAAATAAATGAAGCAGAAAACTGGCGTATTGTTATCTTTCTGGCGTTCCTAATATATATTATATATATGTTTAGTAATTCAGTAATTCAGTAGCTTGCTTTATGTTAACATTAATAAGTCTACTCTTGGCATTCGACAAAGTTCACGGTATTTCATGCAATAGCACATTTAATTCCTGCTGGACGTATATAGTTGGGATATTATTTTCCAACATGTTCCATTTGACTAAAAGGTCGGACCTGAGAATAAAATGGCATTCGATTGGACTAAGGACTGGTTAGTTCAAATATTTAAAATATAGCATTTATAGCAACTGTTAAAATTTAGCAAATTTAATTTTTTGGAGATCAAATTTCTTTAGAAGCGCCACAGTATTGGATTAGAGTTATATCAGTGTTTGTCTGCATCATCTTTCATCCAAGCTGCAGTTAAAATGATTAAATCAAAACGACAAAACTGGATCTTTACTTCTTCTCAGGGTTCTGTCGACTGCCATCAAGGTGTCATGGCTGACGCTTTCAAAAGCATGCAGAGCGGTCGGTGATCGATCAATAACTCGTTATGTATGGGAAATTGCCTCTGTATTAAAAACAGAATCATAGTGTAAAAGGCTCCAGGCGCTTAAATGGCTTGTGTAAAAGATATTGTAATGGGATCAACAGATATCGAATTATCCTAGTTTTTCCACCTGGTCAGATCTGTGTGACCTAAATTAATTAGTAAAAACAAATATTGGTTACCTGGACAGAGTCACATATGGAGAATATTTATGTTAGAATACACGACCTACAGTCCAATATATAGTAATCTATAATATGATATGGTGATCAATTTGTTGGTAGAGTAAGAGCCTCAATCCAGGACAGAATTCGACTCAATCGGGAGTATTAGTATAAGTCCTATCAAAGGATACAGGTTCGAACAGACAAGTCTGAGCATGTATTTGAATTCAGGCATGGTCCGGTCAATCTAAATATAATGCACTATAATTGACCTAAAATAACAAAGGAATTGCAAATAAAACACGCAATTTACTTTTGTTAAGTTTGTTTACAGGAGTGCAGTAGGACACCTGGCATGAAATAAACATACCAGGCAAACTTGATGGGAAATGGATGACCTCCCCAGGTGTTTTAAATCCAGGCACAACTTTGAGCTGCAGCCGTTTAATCGACAACATATGGCATCAAGGGTCGGCTGACGCCGATTTGTTTGATTAGTGTTTAACGTCGTACTCAAGGGTATTTTACTTATATGACGACGGATTATCCACTTCTTAACCTGTCTTACGAAATGCGGTCGAAAACCGGGGAGGAAACCTCGTATAAACCATCAGTCGCGATAGCCGGAGTCACCTCGTGTGACTCAATCATATACCTGTGGTCAACTTAATTGCTGACTCGAACCCTTACGGTACATCGAAGGAGGATCAGCAGTCCGAAACGCTAACCACTGAGCCACGGCGCGTGTCTCGGCTGATGCTGAATGACTACTGATGTGGATAAGGGTATACATTCAATTTTATTTATAACCGTAATTTCGCAGAACCATTAAGGCAGATAACGTTGGTTTAGTATAAAAAGGAATGGCAATTTTCCATAGATTATATTGACCAAGAAAACAAAGTCGAAGGTTTCTTCAAAATCTTTTTTTCTAAATTATAAAATAAATGTGATAAAAAGATTAACGTAGAATTAAAATTTCAAAATGTAAGACTTTAGGGATAATAATTGTATGACATAAACTTTCTATAGACGTTAATAGCGGTCTGAAAACCTCACACAATAAAGAAGTTATTACCCACGAAGTTTGTCTTAATTTATGTTACTTACATCTTTAAAAGGACTTACCAAAATTCTATATTGTGGAGCTTAAATGCAATCATACAATTGCCCGTAAACATTTTAATAGTTAAGATGTAGTTTCAGACTTCCGCCGTTCTTATTTTGAACAAAAGTTCAAACACATGATATAATTACAAAAATGAGCACAACTTTTTTCACAACCTAAGGCCAGAAAACTAATGATAGGAATAGCGAGGTAACTAAGACATCAACATATAAAATATAAGTAAAATGATGTTATATGTACAGTTTATGGGCGTAAAAATATAATTTCATTTTTTTTTGTCATTTTTGTTGTTGTTTCTCCGTGATAGTATTTTGTCTATAACCGCATTTGGTGATTCAACCTTTGTTCGCAGCTTTTAATAAGTGCCGTGACTAAAACTCATCCGGACATCCCGTGAGAAATGTTTCATGGAGAGCAATATATAGTCTCAGAAGCTGACGGGTCCATGGAATGCCTTGCGCAAACAAAGCCACAATCCTGTCTGGAGGAGATAATTGTCTGGAGATCCCGTAAGCAGAAAACCATCTAGCACACGTAGCACCCACTAGAACGGTTCTGCTTTATAGCACAGCCGAGCGAACCACCTCAACTGTCCACCCATACGTCTCTTGGCTTCCTGGCTCAACTGGTAGAAATTAAGCTTAATCGGAATGCAATTACGAATGGACAAACTATACCCGTTTGTGGCCAATCCATAATTATATATCTATTTATAAATGAGTGTCTTTTCACAAAACGTACAAATTGTCACATGTCTTTAAATGTGGACTGTTCCTTTTCAAAATTTTGTTCAGCAGCCCCCTGGCACCTTTCACAACTTGTTTATATTTTTTATTAGGCGTTTTCTTGTCACTGGACGTGGAACATTGAAGATGGTCAAGTCCCGTGGATAACTTCAGCCTAATTTGGCTCACAAGTCCAACCAAAAGTTCATCCACCTGGTGATTTATAGCCGCCGACGTTTCTGTGTATTTACAACTGTATTGCTTGGAAACCGAATGAGCTTCTGTAAAGAGAGAAATACAAAGACAATTTAGAATAATTTAAATAATTTAATAAATAATGCGAGCTAAATCAAACCAAAAGTTAAATCGTTTCGTAAAATTTTCTACATATAATTTATAAATTAAACTACTCCGTTCACCCTTCAAGTAAGTGATAAACTTGCACCTGTTGAATACGTTAGAATAAAGCACTTTGTGAATCAGAACAGGAAGCATTACTTTAATAGAAAACGGTTGATTCCCAAAAAAGCATCTTTTCTAAATATGAAGCGATATTATACACAATTGCATTTAAGGACAGAGCTTGACTCAACACAGTGCTAATATCATATATCATTTATAAAATATAAAACAGAAGCGAATGTGCTCAAGCTGTAACCAGCAATAATATGGAGAAATTCGTTTTCGATACATTTACTCTTTACTCGTTTTTGTCCAGTCACCTAATAAAAGCAGTGTATATCAATATTCTTCATTTTAATAAAATAAAAATTTTAGATTAAAAAATGTTAATAAAATAGGAAAAGGAAATCTTGTGAAATGTTCGTCGCTTACTATTGCTAGTTACATAGAAATATTCACAACCGCAACTCATATCATATCATATCAGATGTCGACATTTTGCGGTGTGAACTTTTGATCAAACATTCTGAGTGTTAGAAAGGATGGGTTCATAACATGGTGGTTTCAATCGTTTGTTGTTATTAGATTGCCATATTGCCTGACAACAGCTGCGTAAACAGCGAATGACCCAGTTTTATGGAGTGGAATCAATCTGTGTACAGCTCATTGATTTACTCTTAATTGTTTATGGTGCAATGACTTTAGGGAGATTTTCGACTGCTGTGTGTTGTTTTGACAGGCTATAAAAACCAAACCCTAGGTTGCATCCGCCCGGCACCCGGTCTGGAGCCCCATGATTGACAAAAGAAAGGTCAAGTTCGCGGCTGGAAGAATTCATTGCCTGACTTTGCGTGGGCAAGCATGACGCTCTGTTTGAAATATCAGAGGGTAAGGACTCAGAGGGGGAAAGAGCGTCTAATACCTATTTCAGATTTGTTATTAACGAGACCAAATTGAAGCAGCCATAGCTAACCAATTTCAGCTGCCTGTAAAATTACAATTGGCTGGCCTTAATTAGAGATCGGAGACCGGAGAAAGGAAGTTGATCAAGGGAAGCTTATTTAGCTATGGGTTTATTTTCTGGGGACTCTAGATCCCTGGTTTGCCAGAGAAAAACAATTCAACCAGGCGCTGGAGCCGTGTCGCTCTTACAGGAGAGATTGGCTCGGCATTCAATCAAGTACACAAAGCCCCCTACAGACAATATGGCTGCTGATCATAAGGTTGAAATTAATCTCCTTGCAAAATGATGCCTTACCTTCGATAGCAACCTGTTGTTTTCGCACAACGTCGATTTTATTCGCCACAAGAATGATTGGTCGGTCAGTGCCTTGTTCGTTCCGCAGTTTGTGTACAATATCCACAGCATATTCGAACGACCGTTTATCGGTTTTGGAAAAAACGACAACGTACCCGTCGATCGGAATGTCCTCGCTTATTGACTGTTGGAAGAAAAATAGAAAAACTGATTTAATAAACAATCAATAATTTTTTAAAATTCAGAAGGTGAAAGTGATAATAAAAGAACACGTTGTATAATCAAAACATAATTGATTAGTATTTGACACCGTGTTCAATGGTACCTATCAATAGCAAAAAAAGATAAAGGTGTATTTGATTGTTTGTTTGTGTGTTTGATTGGGGTTTTACGCCGTACTTAAGGCTATTTCACTTATATGACGTTGTGCCAGCCCAATGGGTGAAGGAAATCATCGCCGACGCCACTGGCAACAAACAATGACAATATACAAGACAATCGCAGGACATAACAGGACGCCACAACAGCTTCATGTTGCCCCTTCGCTCCGAGAGCACCAGGACAACACGAAGCTCCCTCCAACCGCCTGCAGGTGTATTTGAAGTCGTGAAGGTGATATGTTATATTTCCGTGATGCTTTAAAATATTTTCTTTTCAAACTTTGATGAGCGATTTTTAAAAAAATATAGATACCAACATGGTAATACGTGTTTTTTTTTTTATTTAAACACCAAATACACAAAATGGGATTGTATTTATGAAAGAGGCCACTAGAGAAGCATGAAAAGCCAAATCAACGATATTCTACGATACTGTGTAATGGTCCTCCAATGAGATTTGGCGGATACATCTTTAAAAAAAAATGATTGATTAGTATTTGACGCCGTGCTTAATGGTACTTATCAATAGAAAAAAAGTTGTGGCGGTGATAAAATACATTTCCGTGATACTTTAAAATACTTTCTTTTGAAACTTTAAATATAGACATATAAATGCCAGTGGAACCGCGGCTATAATGGACTGGGGAGCAATGAACGATTATAGTCATAACACACATACTAACATTACCCGAGTGCCGCATGTTATCACATTACGGGACACAAAGGGATTTTCGTACGCAGGACAAAAGCCGTATGGACTTGTTAAATAACAGCAGAAATTTTGTTTACACAGAAGCGACAATATGCCATGTTTGATGACTGTGTCAGCTAAAATCGACAATCCTTAGTGAATAAGACACACTCTATCTGACATTTGCAGTTGTTTCTCGCGTAGTCCATACGGCAGATTTATCAAAAGCGTGTATTGATTACTATTGAAACATAGAGACGAGTGAGAAGAATGGAGAAATGCCGTATATCCTCTAATAATCCGAACTTTGTTGCAGGATTGTTTTAATCTACTATTACCTTACATTGTCTACATTTTAAATATGCGTATTGTCCGATACTTTAAGTATTAGTTTGATATATAAGTAAACCCCGACGATTTATATACATATATTTCGTAATTCAATTTTTCTGATCGAGTTACTCGGATGTTCCAGTAACCTTTGTGAAGACTTGAGAGATATAACTGTGCCAACGAACGAGCCGTTATGGAAGCCTTATTTGTATTTACTTGCTGATGTGGATAAAAGAAAGAAATGAATACTTACACATCCGCCAGGTGGATCGATGAAATCCACGGTGGATTCCTCGCCGTCTACCAACACGGATACTGTTCGGGCGACGTAACCTTCCTCAGCTGAAAAAAATAGAAAAGATCCCCAATTATAACTAACAGTAAATTGTGTACATATATAATTGTGTTTTACGCAAAGTGTTGAGTTATTTTTCTCTTCTGAAGCGCAACGACACAACAAAACAATACAATATAATGTTAGTAAAGACACCCACAAATGAATCCTGGCTGAGGCTTTTGGAATTTTTTGACGCTTTTCGAATCTAGGGGATGCTTTTTGATTTATAGGGGATGTTTGTCGAATCTTGGCGAGGCTGTTCAAATGTGAGAGGAGAAGCTTTTCGAATTTAAGGGTAGGACGTATTTTCGAATCTGGGAGGAACGCGTGTTTTTTCATTATCACATTTATAAAATAAATCCATTTTTATATTCCTTTAATGTTTTACATAGTCTGCTAAACTACAATTTGCTTAATAATAGCAAAATATTGAAATGCTTATCATTCATTCTTTATTCTTCCATTTCTGTAGTCATTTGAACAGGTGCTTTTCGAACATGAATCATCAATGATAAAAGTTAAGCTTCGGTATTACAAAGGAAGTAAGCAACAACCAAAAATACACCAGACTACTTACTGAGATACCAGGCGTTAAGTTAGTCTAAGACACGTCTGTCTAACACATGTTTGTCGCTTATACACTGTCAAGCTTTCGGCATTGAGTGTCTTCGAATTTAATATATAGTCTCGCATATAACTCATAAACCTTTCAGATGTGACTAGATTAGCAGTGCCTTGCGAGCGCTCAAGTATTTGTTTTCGTTAGGTTTTGCACGGGTGTTTCGTCACCCTTTCTTTAAAAAAAAAACATCCCAACGTGAACTTTATTCCTCCCCTTTTCACACTTACACCATATTTTTGGTCAAACCAGGAAGAGATAGCACTCCTAGCTTGAGTAACCGACAACAAAAATGTCGCGGGCTTGCCATGGTGCCATTTCACTCTGCACACAGCCCACACAATGAAAGACAATGTGGATGAAATGCACATTTTATTCAACGAAGTAGGGCAACATTTATTGTCACCGCTCTAACAGACAATCAAGAATAAGCATAATTAGAGACATTGCTCGAAATGAAGGACGTGTTTCTCCGTTGTTTATCATGATATACCGGCAGAGTCGATAAACTGTTATAAAAGTGGCATGATATACCGGCAGAGGCCAAAAACTGTTATAAAAGTGGTACACGTATTTGATTAGTGTATTCGTATAAGCACGCAAAGCTTTACAAATATAAATGTCATGAATCATGTTACCTGTTAAATATGAATACTGTTACAATACGCTTTGTCGGCTTATACTTAGCCGCTTACCTACCTTTATCGATGCTAAACGTCAGCGCATCAACGCCGTAGGCGTATAGAGTATATAAATGAAAAATATCGACTATATATGATAAGCTTTAATATGGGATTTATGTTTGTTCACACTAGCGCATGGTCAATATTTTTACTACATATATCGTACTCTTACATTTACTATCCCGTACATGTCTTTTCTCTTGGAATCAAAACATTGATTTCTGCTCTAAATGGATGAAGAAGATTTATGTCAAGGGCTTGAACTGTAAGCCAGCAGATGCGTAAGGCGTGTTTCAGCTTATATCGTAATAAGCTAGGTGGCCAGGCACGAAATAAATGCTGCGTTGAATTGATGCACGCAAGAAGCAAAGTATCACAAGTGTTTTGTCATGCTTTCTGATCGTCAAGTACATCATACATTTATAGCTCCCTAAGACGGACTTTATGGCATGATTTAGCGACGTTATTGAACAGCTTGTAATCTACATCACTTAAATAACGTATACGTACAGATGGCTAAATGTCAAACATCATAAACAAAAATTTTGGTATACATATTTTTGTTTCTGGCAATATTTTTTAGTTATTAAAGTGGTTTAGGCAGAAAAAAAAAATATTGAAACAAAAAAAAGGAAATTGATTAGGAATTTTTTTTATCTATATATCTCCGGTGTTATTGCGTAAACGATCTATAGATTAAAATCTGTGTAATAACTAATATGGCCCACCACGTGTTAACAGTTGTATTGAAATAACTAACATGATGACGCGATATGCTTTGCTTATAAGATATGAAACAATAAACATAAAAGTTGAGATCAATTTAATCCGCATTTAACTGAGTCAGATTCTCCGTTATTAAACGAACATAATACAGTGGGCGATTCAGATATATTCAGGTATTCATACCAGTGACGACAGAGAGTGACTCAGATTTGAATTAAAATTTAATGTCACGTAAAATAAGCATTGTACTCACCATGAGTTGTGTCGCAAGGCCCTAGATACTCTGACGTCATAAACTGCTGTGTAAGTGCCGTTTTGCCAACCCCGACCGATCCCAGCATTACCACCCGGAAGAAAGAAGGGGGGCAACTCGAATCTACGCTTTGAGTCGTACTGCTTTGTGAGTTCGAACTTGGCGTCCTGTCGCGTTCGAAGTCTGAGGGCTCGGCGGCACAGTTGCTGCCAGTCGAACTGAACACACTGTTCGTACTCTTCCGTTTGAATGAATCACCACGATTGACCAGTCCTTTGGAAGTTTTAGAAAATGATCTGACTCGGTGGAGTTTTGATTTCGGAATGTCTTCGAACGATACTGACAGTTGTATGGGAGAACATACTGGCATACTGTTTGTTCTTTGGCGGCATGTTATAAGTTCCAACTCCTTGGGGCGCGGTTTCTTCTTCACAGAGCTCGACCGTGAGTGAGGGGCTGAGGAGATGCCTCTGCACGGAGAAACCCTTAACTGGAAGGGGGTACTGGCCCTGAAGCTCCTGTCCACAGAGCTACCTGTACTATCCTGAGAAGAAGAACTGGGACGCCTGATAATCTGGGGTGCTGTTTCACCCATACCTTGTGTCATTGTAGAAATTACAAATAAAGAATACGAATTTAAACTGTAGGTAGCCAAAGAACGACTACGGTACACGGTTAGGTCTTACACAGTCTTAGCCTACTAAAGCAACTCTATCACTTACGAGTTACCTCTATGATGGTGAATACACCTTTAAAGCTTCGCTGCGTATTTCTCAACTTGTTCTACTCACTACGGCTCTAACCATGGTATATAAAGCCCAGACTGTGTTGTCGGATCGATGATGTCAGCGCGGTTGTTTAGCGCGGATTGGCTGAGTTTCCTTGGAGGCGTGTTTTCGACGTGGAGCGTCCCTGCTACCATCATAGCCGGGTTGTGTTCGCATGAAACTGAATCACGGGCACTCCGCTGCTTAGTTGAACGGTAATCCATTGCCTGACAACGTGATTTGTGGGTAGACGAGTGCTCAGTTGTGCTATATAGACTTACTTAACACGCTAACATTGCCTGATGATAATCACACGTATTTATTAACCAATTGACATGTTATAGTTTTGGGTTAATATTGATATATGCCTATAATTACCTTATCAATAAATGTACTTTCATCCCCCATCCAAACTGGATGATGCAATTCATTACGCACAATTTAAGTTCAGTGTTAACTATGAAATAATTATAGATAAAATTCCAGAAAATCAGTAAAGGTTTGCTTGTGCTGTGGATTTGTGGGAGTGCATTTGGGGGCGTAATTTGCAGTAGCTTTTACCCATCCAAACTGGATTGTGCAGGCCTGCCATTACTCAATTTAAATTCAGTTTGAGCTATGTAATAATCTTTTAGTGTGTTTGGAAGTATAATCAATCATGCTGTCAGTTGTGGCGTATGTGGAAAGCCGTTTTATCACTCCTACCTTTATTGCACATACATATGTGAAACTCGTTTTGTGTTTATTTTACTTATGTACAATTCTTTTTCACATATGTGAAAAAAAAATTCACCTATCTGAAAAAGATTTTCACATACATGTATGGAAAATAAAAATTTATTTTACATATGTAGAATTGTTTTCAACTTATTTAGAATTCTTTTTGAAATTTGTGCAAATCTTTTTCACATATGTGAAATAAACGCTTATTTCACATGTATGCCAAAGAGCTTCACATATCAGAAATAAACGCAGTGGTTGAGAAAGGATAACTCCCCGCGTTGGCTTGTACGTTCATGTTCGCTGTGAGTTAGCTCAGACCAGACGCTCGAAAACATCCCGTGCCTGTTGCAGTCTCAATTGTACTTAGAGCAGTGTTAACATGTCATTCATCGCGCATACACTCCACTGCCAGTTTGTTGAAATTGTGGCGTCAATTCATTTCGATCCCCGCTCAAGTCAGACTTAACATTTCTAAAAAAGAAGTTTTCGTTTGCGCACTGTGGATATAAACTGGTTTCCCGGTGAAGCATTCAAACCATACACTATAAGTGGATCATATAGCTAACCGTTAAAGGTTATTCAAAGAACCCTCTTAAAATAGATCTTCGAAGAACCTTAGAAATATGGTTGAAGCTACGCTATAACACAAACCATAAAATGTGTTTTTCTCTGTTGGAAAACTAACGTTCCTCCAGTTCTAAGGAAAGACAGCATGATTATGGCTCGGAAAAGTCTCCCCTTTAATAGCTAGAGTGCCCGAGGGCCCGCGCCGTGGTTCAGTGGTTAGTGTGTCTGAATTCTGATCCTCCTTCCATGCACCGTAAGAGTTCGAGCTCCCCAATCGACCACAGGTATATGAGTGAGTCACACAAGGTGACTCCGGCTATAGCGTGTGGTGGCTTTTACTAGGTCCCCCCCCCCACCGGCCGGTTTTCCACCGTATTAAGTAAGGCAGAGTAAGAAAGAGATAATCCGTCGTCATATAAGTGAAATACCCTTGAGTAAGACGTTAAACACCAATCAAAAAAACAAACAAACAAAACAGAGGGCCCGAAGATATAGGGGAGACTACCAAATGCCTGCGAAGGTGTACTGCGTCTTGGACGAGGTCGGGGTCAGGGGTTATCGGCGGAAATAATTTTTGTTCGAAAGCACTTTGGTGGCGTGGGCTAGTCCGGTCAGGAGGCGCCGCCGCCATTATAGAAATGAAACAATCTAAAATACGGCATGGAGCACCAAACTAGTATAATTTATTTCGACACAGAGACGTATACAGATAAAGCAGGACAAAACGTCCATAACATAATTGTTAAAACTGAAAACAGTAAAGTCAGTGTCATGCGAGAGTGGTTCCCTCCACCATTGTACTGACACGCTGCCATATGAGTGAAATAACCTCATTGTTTCTTGTGTACTATAAAAAAATAAAATAAAAAGATTAACAGCATTAGAGAAATTATTACAAAGACGGAGAGAATGACATTTAGAAATAGAAAAATCATATGTTTTTCAAACCACCGACACACACCACACAACGTAATTTATGATCCAAAAATGTTACAACAAAACGTCAATTGAAGCCAAACGTAAAGTACGTTTTACAAGACCCCACTACACGTTTGCGACACCCTACTTGACGTTTTGATACCGTTTTTATTTACGTTTTGCGTCCTACTCTATGTTTTGCATGACTTTAAGTTTTTTGACCATTACCTCGTGACTAAATCAAAATTACCAATAACAATGTACCAACAACTAAAATAAATAAAATGTGATTTCAACACAAACGATAAAAAGTCAGTTTCTTTTTACTTCTCTCTCCTGGTATAATATGAAATTAAAATGTGTTTCGATTAATTATATTAAGCTCTGTATATATAACTGTAAGCAGCACAGATATAAGATAATAACTAAATTGAGGTTGAATGGCTTAAAAGCGCTATGAAACAATAACATTACTGAATAAAAAAAACATTGTAACT
>JAUELC010031707.1:0-12860 GCA_031471745.1 Cryptochiton stelleri
AATAAAAATATACATTAATAATAGGTGAATGAGATATTATCATTTTGAGTTATATTATTTAAAAGTCACTCTAAATGTTGTATTTTTTAGATATCTACACATACAACTGTAGCCAGATTTCATCAACTTCACAACACTTATCGGTTAAACAAGCATTTACTAATAGTAGGCCTACATAATCGATGCCTATGACTTTACCGACATGAGCCAACGCGACAAAGGGAGAGGATCGCGCTACAATAGAGCATGCTATTGGATTGGATTTAGGAGGTTTGAGCATGCAGTTCTCCAACTGAGATCTATTCGCTCTAGAAGCTATACAGAAGAAATCAAAATACATTTATATACCTTTACAAATTAAAATACAAAATAAAACGTCATTTTAGCAACGATTTGTTCGTAAAATGTACAGAACAAGACATTTAAATACTTTATTGCGATTCTTTTGGGATTTAGTATGTTCTCTATAGTTGGACGTTGACCACCTACAGGCAAAAGCTGGTTTTAAAAGCTAAGACGAGCTGGAGTGTGTCTATTACAATGCAGTAAATAATGTTGGATAGTGTCTGGGACCAAGCAGTTATCACAATTTCAATCAGGATGTCGGTTGATTCGATGTTGGTATGTATAATGACCTGAAATAAATAATATGATCTCTTCTATACGGCTTAGAAAATTAAACTCTGGACATAAAACCTAAGGCTGAACACGGTAAAAGAAGCGCACTTTGTTAGATACGTCCCAGCGCTCCTGCCATACAGAGACAAAATAAATTTTAATGGAACTGTAAACTTCAGAGACATTCAGATCAATGGGGAGTGAAACATTTAACTATTGGATGGACTTTTTGGCTAATGGGTTTGCTAGCTCATTTCAATAAATATCAATGTTCTCGTGGAAAAGTGCAGAAACTGTGCATATGATGTCCAAATTTAAGGCTGAAGGCTAAGTCCAGTTAAAATTACGTAATGCAACCAATGCACTTAAAGAATCTGAGAAAATAACAACGTTCGCAGGTTTTATATCTGATATCCAGTGTAAAGATATTAGAGTAGCTGTTAACACTCTCTTGAATAAAGTGTCGAACTTGTATTTAAAGTCTCTGGGGAAGGTGTCACGTGATTGGACCAACCAATCAGCCTCAACTATTCCGGAGCAGACGTAACTTTGAGAACTACTTCAGTGAAATTGTCACAACAAAACCTAGATTTATTATAGTTTCTAACTCTGACGTAAAAGTGCTTACAACCTACTTTGCAAGCTTTTAGTCTTAGGAACTAGCCACATTAATGTAGAATAATAACAACATGAATAAAGCTTAAATCACCTAAAAAATATTCGCTCGGCGGCAATGATTGAATGGCGGAAGCCATTTCAATCAACCTGGTTTGTCCCCATGTCGTCTTTGCAGTGAAATTATTCAACAATACCTAGATAATCACAAAAAATCATTAATTGGTCAATATTCTGCATAAATCAAGGAATATTTAGGTAGTAAATATATACATAGTTGCATGAAAAGTAGGACTTTAAACGACTCAGCAAAACTTCAATGATAAAGTCTGTAGCAGAACATGTGAGCAGTAATCTGCATGAAAATAGTCCATGTAATAAAATCGCCAATATAAACAGCAGATGCAAGTTAATTGATACGATAAATAACAACATTTAATACAGTATCCATGAAAATAAAGCATTCATTAAAAATACAATTGACTAGCTAGAATTGCTTCCAAGTAAACATTGAGTCACATGCCATGTAAAAATCAAAGATGGCAGCGAGTACAATTTGCCGCGATCTGGGATCACAAAAGTCACAAATATCGACCTTTGCAGAAACTGTATTTACAAATGACAGTCAATACTATTCTCTGAACATAAGGTAAGTTCTTTGCATACATTTATAATTATGAATAAGACATTTCTAAATCGGTGAAAAACGTATGGCAAGTTGCTACATGCCAAGCAATTACCATGTTAAAATGCGATCTGAGGGCAACAAGACTCAAATCGCCACAAACCTGTTTGCAGTCGATATTTAATAACCCAACATATTTACAAAGTCCAATTTGGAATATAATCACATTTACATAGTGACAGTTTATTACAAGTTACCTCCAAAAAATGGCCCCCACATATTGAAGGCACAACAAGGGTGGTTTAGAAGAGTGTTAAGGGTTCATGTTCCATCTCTGTCATGGGAATAGAAGCAAAGTTGGTACGACCTCTGTGTTGTTTTTTTTTAATTTAACTTAGGTCCCTATTAGCAATTGGTTTAAGATGGTAGTCAATGTTCAATAAGTTCTGAAAAGTGGTAAGACTGTGCTTTGTAAACTGCAGTGAGAGAGCAGAAAACCGTATTTTTCGGCTAAGTTGTGGAGATGTTTTGAACCCCGAAAATAAATAATTATTCATTGAAATTCTTCCAGTTTCCCGGCTAATATAAATTATCTTGTTTTAAAAAATGGTCAGTATAAGGCTACTCAGCTGGCGTATTGTCTCATTTATTTGATCCTCCCTGGCTACAATGGAGTGGATTGGATGTATTTCAGCACTGAGCCATTTGACCCTTCTCCTGTCCAATACATCATACATAATACATGGCAATGATCATAGCGGACGCTTTATCAACCAGTTTAATTACAGTGTGCCAATTATGAAAGTTTACCGACTGTCTTTCATCAATGAAAAGATTAGGATGGTTTTTAGTGTTGGAAACTCGTTCAAAATCTGGTTCACAGAACTATAAGGGATGTAGAAAAAGTCTGCCTAGTTATTTCCATACTACGCAGTTATAACGGTGGCTGTCTGGTTATCTTATTGTTTATTTCATATTTGAAGATAACAATTTCAGTTTGACGACCTTTATAATACATGAATACAATTCACATAACAATATCTTTGACAGAAAGAAATATCCATGTGTATGATTTAAAAGTGTATTAAAATTCAGGAATAATAATCAAATGTCAATGAGGTGTATTCATGTAGCTTTATATTTGTAAATATTTCTTTAAAAAAACTCCTGATTGTTTTGTTCAACTCCCAACGCATACGGTGTAAAATAAACACTTTTCTATAGCTTTCTTTGAGATAAGACCATGCTGTTCTAAAATAACACGGTAGTTTTGGATCATTTGAATATAACACATTCATATTGGCTAAATGTAATATACAAACATACTATGAACTATGCATGTCAAACAATTTGTATCTTATGACGTCACTTGCTAAAAGTATATTTCATATAAAGGTGTGAGTGGTGGGCGTCGTGTGGACAGAGACTTTTGTTTTACATACATGTAGCAGTGCTGCATTCTGTGTTGTCACTATTACGTTTATAGTACGCGTGATTTAACGCTGTGCTTTCTACCACCAGTGACAATGGTAGAGATGTCAATAAACTTAATAGCCCATTTAACAATCTCAATCAAAGAACAAGCCATGCCTGTGATATACTTGGTTTGCGCAAGTTCCTGCTTTAGCCAGACCATTCTTCTTCCATGCACCGCCGTAATACCAGTCATATAAACACAAATCACATCGGAACTGCCTTCTGAGAAGCACAGTCTAATGTTTAACATCTAGGCCGAAAACTGATCCCACCGGAGACAGAGTCGATCGTAATAGGCTTTATGTTGAAGTATTGGCTGTCTGACAAGGAACCATTGAAATTGGCAATGTCCATTTTTTGTATTTTCCAAGTGTAACTGTAAATTTCTATTAACTATTAAGGATACTCTATCCTTTCTGAGATCAAAATTTGCGTATTTCCTTTTATTGCATAATCACAAATATTCAAAGCCCCCATACTGAAATTCATACAGCAAAATTGATAATTTGGATAAAGAAATATTGTTTACCTTCTGAAAACAGAGTGTGTATTAAGGAGTGCTTGTTATCAGTCGTCTAGACACAGGCCAGACAGGGATTATTACACCTTTATTAATGGTCGATGTGGCTTATCAATGACATAAATAGCTGACCTAGGAAAACACTAAGTTAAAACACAGCATGTTGTTGATAGTTCTATTCTAAATTCACAGGTTGCGGCTACCCACAAAACTTTTGACTTGTATGGATGTCTTCTATATTCCAACGAAAAACCTGATTTATTTTAAATCTGTACATAAATGAGACAATAAAACCCCATAAGATGTAATAATTAGTGATTATAGAACAATAATTTGTTAATAAAAGTCTGTTCCCTTCAAATAATTTTTTTAAAAGAGGAAAAAACTGAGGTGAAATCAATACGGTATGAAAAACGTTTGAGTCTTTTTCCCTTCTTTCACTTTTCGCAGTACCATCCGTGAGGAAAACTACTGCTTTACAACCTACAGGTGTGATTTTGTTTGCAGACATCATCTCAATATATTGAATTAAATAAAGTCCTTCAGATTTTTTATTTCATGTTTCGTTTTTGCGATAAATCTATAACAAGTTAAAATCTCTTTTTTTTTTACTCATTTTTTTTCAATTTTTTGCACTTTAAAACAATGTTGCGAACAAACTGAGAAGAACTTTCAAACACTGAAGAATTTTTTTTTCGTTTACACAAAATACTATATGTTGATCTAAAAATAAAACATTTAACCCAAACAGTGTAAACGAAGTAGTAATTTAAAAAGGAGGTATCAAAAATACATTTCATTTACGGTCGTGCTGGACCCCTTGGGCTAAAAATGTATTGCTAACAATATGCTAGTGAAAAAATTATCTCGAAATTCTGATAACATATAGTAAAAGTTGAGACTATAATTTAGTTTCCCCATGAGCACGTTTAAGTCGTTGACAGGGTGATTAATAGGATAATAACGCGAGACGAGGCCTCCCGCTGGTTCGTATAATAAACGGAGTCAGTAATCATACGTCAAATGTAGACCAATTGTATTATATAAAATGCATTTAAATCTTACTCCTTTTGACAATTCAGAAGTAAAATCTTTACAAATATACAGGTTTACATATACCACATCCAATTCTCGTCACCTTTGTGGGTGTATCGAGATATTTTGAAAGCAAGGGTGCTATTTTAACCCGCCATACTTAAATGGACAATTTTTGCCACTTCAGATTTTGACTGATTCTACATAGAAAACGGTTTATTTCTCGATTTTTTTTCTGTCGAAATTAAATTAATTTTCAATATTTTAAGAAATACTTCACATCTATCTAATCCTGAATATTCAAGCTTCACTTCGCTCAATAATTTCCAAATCTTTATTTAAAAGAGAGAGTTAACAACGCTCCTCTTGGAAATCCTTTACGTGGAAGATATTTAATATATCCCTAACATTTATTTACCCGAGTTTGTTTCTTTATCTGTTCGGAGTTTTATTTTTAAAGAAAACATAAAAATAAAGTGAGTCAGAGTAGAGAAACTGTACACAACAGTTTTAAAAACACTGTCCTCAGTGTGTGAAAAGCGTTCATTATCTTCTTAGAGGCTTTTATAGAGAGTTTTATAGAGGTACTATCTATATGACATGAAAAATCCACCATACTTTTGAAGTACCATTTAACCTTTAATAAGATCATGAACGCTTTTCACACACTCCGGACAGCATTTTTGGAAACTGCCGTGTGCAGTCTGTATTCTCAGATATAACAAGCTCAACAGAACTTTATTGGCCCAATGTATTTGTTTTAGTGGTGTATAAATCAGATCAAATCAAATGAAAAAAAAGACGATTGATATATGGTATTCTATTCGAAACAAGAGTAATAACATCTCATGTCTAATATTGCTGACTCTTTGACAAAGGGCAGCGTGGTCCGCGAGCGTGCTGTCTTTACTTAACACTGGAAGAACATTATTTTTCTAACAATGTTCAACTTTACGCCATTGACATATTCATTTTCATATTCACATAAGACAAGTTTCCAATTGTTTGCTGAAAAGATGAAGTTGAAGCATCCTATTTTAAAATTTAAAAACAAGTCAGTGATTTGACGATTGAAATGAATCTTCTATATCTGTCTGCAATGGTTTCAAATACAAACTTCTGATATCATCAACGATCAAGTTTTGTATCAATTTAATATATACGGTTCCAACAGTTATTGTGTTCATTGTATAGCATAGATGTCATTTGATGATTGAAAGATAAAACAACAAAACTGGTCTATCCAAGTAGAGCCTATATTGATAGGGGTATTTTGTTTCATATCAGATCCGGATAGGCACCAAACCTTACGCGTAGTCGTTGGTCAAAGCGCTATATAATTTAATTCGATATTAGATGACGTCACGCAATGTTTAAGTTTTTTCCATTTGTAATACTCTATTAATGATTTAATCGGGGCTATTAGCAGTCTCTAAATATAGTCAGAAAGCTCTGTCTCTTCGAAACGAAACTAAGTCACAATGTATCCACTGTTTTCTATGAAAAATCCACAAATACCGAGAAACACCGGATATCATTCAGATTCAAGTCAGCCAATTTCATAAGGATAATCAACACATCTTCAATTATTTTTTATACACATTTCGAAAGAAGGTTTGACCTCCACTTGTGCTATAAATGTCGATATAAATGACAATCCTGTTTTTAGTCGATAATATAGTATCACCTGGTTTCCTAAGGTGTATTCAACATCAAAATCCCCACAGCTCAACTAAATTAGGAATTATCGGCTGACAATTACTGCTACCCGGAAGTAAGTTTCAAAAACTGGACTAATTAATAGACGAAGACTCTCAGCGAATGCATACAAACCAGACTAGTCGTGTTCTCAGCTGGAAGTCCATTAATACACGTTGTAGTGAGATTACTAATCAGGGATGCAACAAGAGTTATGATCGGTAATCCTTTCACTCACTCATCGCTACTATAACCTGTAAAAATCGTAACCATGTCGAACTAAATACCCTAGTGCAGGCCACATACGCGTACCTGCTAATTTGACACATGATCTTGTAGTCATATTTATTAATATCAGATCCGAATAAGCTGGAAACTATTACGAATTCACCAGATAATTGCTTTCAAGGTATCAGTTTATACTACATCAATCAATGAATCCAACATATTGAACTACCCAAAAGCGTATGGCAGGACTGTTATTCCAAAGAGTTCAAATGCCAACACTAAAATATCCATGAAATTGAAAGCATTTTCGTATTGTACGTGGTTGTCATGTGCGAGATATATCCGCTAAAAATGCAAAGCTGATTTTGAACCATCTTTTGCTGCACACACCTATATATCCATTTTTTTTCTATGGAAAATACATTGATACCGAGAAACACACAGACATTACTTTTACAGTTACAGTCTTAAAGGTAAGTATTATTAATAACACCCGGAAAATAACCAACAGTACTTTTTTAATCATAAAATCTTCGATACGTCAGCGTTCAATATTCTCATATTGTATGTTCAATTTTGTGAACCTAATAATTAAACCCAACAAATCAAAAATCACTTGTGTTTCTTCAATATAGAGATATCTAAACAAAACCCAAAGACTGTGTTACCTTTCCAATTCCTTTTTTTTTTAAACTAAATAATTTGACATCATTATAGGTATTTGTACAGGTTTTGAGATGCAACTCTAAGTTCAATAAAGGTCGCAGTTCAATTAACAAACAAACAAACGCGATTATGTATACTTATTGTTTCTCCAACTCTTCAAGTTCATTATTCAATGGTAGTCAAGGGGAACGGAAAGGTAAGAGCATCTGGTGTTCTGTAAAAGGAAATTTAGTCCAGTTTTAAAATACGTATTTTAAAGGTTTACCCTTAAGTGTCGTTCACATGGTGTCTATGATGGTTTTTATACCTTCTAAATATGCAGAACACAAACCTCGATTTTTTCGCTGTTGAATCATTTAGGGGTTTGCAATTTTCAACATGGTCGCCGGAAAAGAGGAAACACTAGTAGCTAGTACAGGAATCTTTTACTCTACATATGCTATTTTGGAGTCTTCGATCATGTTCCTTCCGTAAGAAATTATAATTTACGTTTTTTGTAGATGAATTATTTTATTTGCAGTTTCCGGAATAAGTTAAAATAACGGCTAACGAAAGATACGTGTTTGTGATGGTTTCTGCCCCTTCATGGGTTATAGACAGATGATGCCTCTGTTGCGTCCTTGAGGTTTGAGAAATTCAAGATGGCGTCCGAAATGGACGCAGACTGTTGTTAAAACGTATGTATTTGTGTACAAGGAATTAGGATACATAATAATTGTACCGAGAAGAATTATTTGACTTTCCCAGGTGTACATCGTGCATTTTGGGGTAAAATTTACATTTTAATGTAACTGTATAACCCCGACGGAATAAGCATCACATTTTTTAAATAATTCATTTTTAATAATCATTTTTATAGAGCCTGTTTCTTTGTTGGAAAAACGTTTTAAAAAATATAAGATGTCTGAAATTAGCAATATTATAATTATAAGAAAAGTTTTTTTCTATGGTAAAGTATTTTTGTTTGTCTTCACAGTTACTGGGGTGAAGTGAGGACTGCTCCTATTTTAATTTCCATGAAATTACGTACATTTGTCCAAAGGTTGTTGAAGTTCTACATTTAACAAACGAGGTAATATTATTGATTTAGTTATCTGATTGGTCCATATTATGATTACAAAATAAACGGTATAGCACTAACTTTGTTGAGAAGAAAAAATAGTTTTAATATGTGTATGTGCAATTAGCTAATACAAGGAACATTATACAAAAACATCTCAGGATTGATGTATTAAAAAATAAACATTGTAATAGTCATCAACATGCTGGCGACTGCTTTTACGCATGTGGATGTAGCGCTCCTCTGACAAGCAGAACAAATATAGTTTATATGACATAATCCAATGCCCGGGATTAATTAATCACTACCAAACAAATCCTTCATGAGTAATGGTACTTGTAAGAAGATGCAGGTGTATGTACTTAACACATTGAGCGTTTCTCTAACTGCTAACGTTTAACTTACGGATATTCTTGAAATCATGTAGAGACACATGCCTGTAACATCTGTTAAAATCTAACCTCCCATTAGGTGAACCAATCTTTAAGATTCCTGGTCATCTACAGTGGAACCTACATGCTCCCCGATGCGCTATAGTATGACAGCCACATACAGCAGTAAAACATTGTTGGCATTGTGGTAAGATTTGCTGACGTTAGGATGTTGTTTGATTGGTAATTAAGGCACTCAAGCTTTATTATAACGACCGCGATGCCGGACTGGACAGTTACCCAGTCAGTACTAGCGACACCCAGTTATTACGGTATCATATCAGCTATTGTCTGATTGTAGAAAAATAACCAAGTAACAATTTGATAAAGAGATTACAATGGCTTATGACTGATTCGTTATTTTAAAAGTTTTGTTCGTAAGTTGACATGTATTGACAGTAATGATGTGACATTTCTGCCAGACACGACTTAGTCTCCAAGTCCTTGTTGTATTCTATTAAAACAATAAATCATTAGCCTTGGTTGATTTTTCTTTCACCCAGAAGGCAAAATAGTTCACCTGCTGTTAGCTTTACTAATTTTCTGTCACAAATCTGAATAATTGAGAAAGAACAGACGTTCCCTGCAGGTTGAAAGCACAACTGGCATATGGACAAATGTATGTTATTTGTATGCAACTTGCTTTTCAGAAATGATTTTTAAGCTGACGTTAGCATGACGTCCAATGTCCGTACATGATTATGCTAATTATAATTTATCGCCTGGTGAAATCAGTATTTATATGCGAAGATATTTGTTATATTTGGGTAAATAATAATGGTCGTTTTCAATATCTCGTTAACTGTAAGATTCAACCAGACATTGACACTCCTGCTGTGAATTATTGATATGTTTTATGTACAACCAGTTTGTATATCAAATTTTGCGATATCGTATTATTTCAGGTAAAATGTATTTCATAAACAACAATGGCCATTGGTTGTAGCATTCCCTTCGTTACAGGTTGGTCGTGGTACCGAATCCAAAGAAAAAATGAGAGAATTTTCTCTTTTTTGTCTATGGTCTGCAATACACATTGAGAGCAACTACTGTATTGCCTAATTTCAGTGAACTGTCATTCACAGAGGTATTGGACTCGGTGACGTTGGTAGCTATATTACAGTGAGGCTGTTAATGTAGTGACGTAGACTAGCCTTATCTTCTGGATACAGTATCGGCATATGATTGAAATAATTATACGACTTTAAACACAAAGTAATCAAAACACACAGAAATTATTTTAATCAATTCAGTTTTGATTTGAATTCATTGACGTTAAGATAAATTGGCTCATTTTATAGAGAAACTCTGCTTTCCGCGGCCAACCAAAATTATACACACGATATTTATGACGAAGTGGTACCATTTATTCATAGCAAACAGAAGTCGATGCCTGGTACAATTTTGCAATTCACACTTTACCAACATGCCATTCCCGTTAAATTGTTTATTTGGCACCATCTATTCATCACGAAGTCTGTGATGATATACAAATATCAAAGAGCCTGGACGTTTGTTCTTTCCGTTGTACTTCCTGAAGATATTGGATCACGCCTATGTCATTCAATACTCTCAATTGGAGATTCTTAGCGTAAATATTTCCTCAACGTGTGTTTGGCGGAAGTAATATAGAAATAAAGAAAAATATGTTGACAATGCGGGACACTTAAAAAGTGTTTTCCTCCCTGTTAACAGCTACACACGTTAAAACTCCTCGTGTGTTTCAGAAAAAGTTGTCTTATTACTAAAATTGATTTAGCTAGGGTTATTTCATTAACTTGAACTAAATTTTGTTGTAATTTAGAGACTGGTTATTATTGCAAGACAATGCTTTGTTTCTAGAACTGTTTATGACCAGTATTTCTACTGTTTGCTGTTGATAGGCCTTGGACTGATGGAAATCGTAGTTTAATCTAAACTTTGTTGTAATTTAGAGACTGGCTATTATTACAAGACAATGCTTTGTTTCTAGAACTGTTTATGACCAGTATTTCTACTGTTTGCTGTTGTTAGGCCTTGGACTGATGGAAATCGTAGTTTAATCATGTTTTCTTGGAAAAATGTTACTATTTAGCGAGCAGTATTCTGTGAGGTCTGTCTACGAGTATGTCTCCCTGTGCATGTCAGTGTTTCGCGTGCAGAATAAAATAAAGATATACAAACCTACTTACTACTATAAGGTTCAACTAAAGAACGTCCTTTGTCCATAATGGACAAAAGCTTTATAGGCTCAGTACAGCATTTCCGTGACGGTGTAATCTTTGGTTTGTTGTATTTCAAGCAAATCTCAACAGGTTTATTGTCTTCTTTTTAAGCAGTGGCATGTGACCTAAGTACGACAACAGCGGTGATAATGGATAACTTGCACATGTGAACAGCTGCTGAAGTGGTCCATATAAATAAAACATCAACGGTTTAAGTGCAAAAAAAAACCAACCCAAAAACAACACCTTCAATAAATTTATAGAAACTGATTCAAAGTGGTGACTATAGGGCTTTGGTTGCGTGGCAGTAGGTAGGTTTTGTAGTCAGGTGATCTGGTTTTGGAACATGGATTATTAAATGGAACTGTAGTGTTTTCATGTTCACTTTGTTTATTGGTAAATTAATTTGTGATAATCTTGCTATTTGTTTAACGACGAGAAATTGAAGAGAACCGTGTTCGATTGTGAGGAAGGTCACAGTCAACGATATTTAAAGTATTTATTTGACTATTTAATTGATGTTTTAGCACATATTGAGGATATATAACGTGTACGTATGTCGGCGGCCAGATTTAATCTCAGAGGCAAGCTGAGTAAAATGTCAAATGTTGTTTGATAGTTTCCGTCTATTACCAATCGTTGAGTGTGTGCCGAGTTAATGTGCATGTATTGATTAACCGTATGAATGTGGCTCGTCCGATCGTCCTTTTTGTTTTTAGTAACGTATTGTTCCTAATTTATATTCACGTTCCATATTCCCTCTTAATATAGTACTAATACTGCCAACATAATACATGTAATTTGACGACATTACGGGTGAGGACTGCCTTATAGCAAATCGACGTACCCCAATGTAATAAAATGTTGCGAAAAACAAAGACCCATTAGTGGACGTTGCGACAGAAGCGACATGGTGTAATACCTCGATTTACGCAATATTGTTTAACCTTAATGTCGATGCTGCTCCCTTCTGAGGGAGTGATGCCATGCTGGTAATATGCTACCAATACTAGAATATTCATACTGAAGACACCCTAAAGATACCTCAGACAGCAAACAGTTGGTCCGGCGTAGTAGGACTATATTTGGTGGTGTGCTGCGACAACTGCCTGATGCATTAGAATTATTGCACAGTATAAGTGATGGAAAAAAAAAGTGAAAATTGGATTCAACAGTCCGAAGAAACAAGTACAGTAACAAACTGGCTTCTCATAGAAAATTAGACTTTCACTCTGTTTTCACAACTGTGATGTCTGGCTTGATGTTTATACGAGACGTACACTTTAATACAATTAACAAGTGCATGCGCATCTTTGTAGGTTTAAAGTTGACGAGTGGCTGATTATCTGGGAATATGATGATAACGCAACTAGACGTAATCCAACTCGAGCCTGTGTGATACGATGGACACAACTCCATTTGGTAATTGCGGAAATTAATGAACGATAGTGATATCCATCGTACCAGCAGGCTCGCTTCGGATAATCTTTTTCTCACATTACATGCAATTTATTATCCATACTGTTTACTTTGCGGTTTAAAACTTTGCTGTGTTGCCAATTAGACTTATTCATAGATATTTCTTAGGTCGTTAACCATATCAATTTATTGTTAATACAAATCATTAAGCAACAAAACATAAGCAACAACAACTGACTAAATGTGTGCTGTGTTAATCGTTGTC
>JAUELC010031928.1:0-12856 GCA_031471745.1 Cryptochiton stelleri
ACCATGTTAACAGTGCTGAACGTGACAACATAATAACACAAAGTCTGCTCATTAACCATGTTAACAGTGCTGAACGTGACAACATAATAACACAAAGTCTGCTCATTAACCATGTTAACAGTGCTGAACGTGACAACATAATAACACAAAGTCTGCTCATTAACCATGTTAACAGTGCTGAACGTCACAACATAATAACACAAAGTCTGCTCATTAACCATGTTAACAGTGCTGAACGTCACAACATAATAACACAGTCTGCTCATTAACCATGTTAACAGTGCTGAATGTCACAACATAATAACACAAAGTCTGCTCATTAACCATGTTAACAGTGCTAAACGCCACAACATATCCGCTTTGTGTTGCCCTTAGCTCAAAGAGTACCAGGGCAACAAGAAGTTCCCTCCAGCCACCCGTCATTTATTTTGACACTTATCAACTCATAACCTAAGACAATAATTTGTTTATCTTTAAAAACATTTACAAAACATAATTCATACAAATGTTAGCACCATCAAGTAGGTTTACTCCTCTTTCTGAAGTTTATTTTATATATATCCATATTATATGAATTCAATATAGTCAAGATTAAAACGGCTTTATCAAAGGTTGTATTGCTGTCTGTCACAATCTAAATTTCAGTACACATTCAAACAAGTTAGCCATTGCTTAATTCCATACATTGTCAGTACACATGCACACTAAGAGATCAGTATACATAAATATACATGCACAATTACACTTCTTGTACCCATTTTGATAACTTGTTCTAGAAGACAAGTTTCTTGGCCAATGCTGGTGCACCTGAAATTAAACGAAAGACTGAATAAAAATATTTCAAAGAAATATTAACTTAGTACAAAAAAGTAAGAAAAATTAATCTGAATTTTTACTTTATTTTTTGAAAGCCAGTAAATTACCGTACTTTAAATTATTTCACTAACCCTCTTATTTGGGCCATCCTAAAAAAAGAGAATGCCGATCCAATTAATTTGTTTGATTTTCACCAGTGAAAATAACACCCATTGTCACATTTTCAACAATAATTATATTGTGATATAGCAATGTTATGTTCTTTGTTACAAATAGAGGACATTTTAGTTCTGTCACTATTGTTCTTTGACATCCTCTGCTGCTACCAAAGGGCCTAGATACTGCACGTCGTCTCGCACCAGAGTCATATTTTCGGAGATAAAACGAGGCAAAGGTCGTAGTAAAACGCCAATAGCACGCCTTTGGCGTAATATCCTTCACCTATCGATTAGCCCAAACCAAACACAATGCCGCCAGGGCACGAATCTCATGTGCCGAAACTTAGAGAGCACTATCAGAGTTACTAACCCGCTCGTAAGTCAAACGCACAGTTAGAAAGCCAGGAAGCTATAGTGTTTTAGATATTTCCTGCTTATGCTGAGCAATAAAGGGAATGAATAAGCGTCTACGCCCCGCCCTTATTGGCTAGATTAGAAACTAGATGGCCAAGTCTCTTACTGGACACATCAGACAATCTGCCTCCAAATCCGGTAACAAAAACCCGGACGCGACTGGGAAAATAAACATGCAAGGAGAAAGATCGTCTGAACTCTGATACTTTGCTATAAATTCCAGGAGAGTGCAAGCGAGACTGACAACCAAACCAGAGGGGCCTAATCCCTCTCGTCCTGGGCTGAAGCGAAGGCTAATAGAAACGCACATTGTAGGTAAACCACCTAAATCCGCCATGTCCAATGGCTCAAAACGGCAAGCCAGACAAGAACCTGAGAACTAGCGATAAATTCCACCGGGGTAGCCTGGAAATCCTTGAGTTGTTGGAAATCTTAAAGGACCCAACTAAGGCTGAGAAGTTACGATCCGCCCCAAGATCAACACAAGTGGTGAGATGGATAATACTAGTGATTGTAGTACGTTATCCATCCACAGTCGACGGTCTAAACTGCCTATCCTGTAGAACGTATAATAAATCTGCTACCTTTAGAACAGGGGCAGTAGTTGGGGAAACGTCATGATGTATGCACCACTCACAGAAAGCCTTCCACATAGACTGATAGATCGCTGTCGTATATTACCTGGTGGATTCCACCATTCTTTTTGCAGCTTCTTGAGAAAAGCCTGCCTGAAATAGAGAACTTGGAACACCTGCAAACATGTAGGCGTAGCATCGCAAGATTCAAGTGAATCAGGTTCATTCCAGGTTGGGGTAGTTATACTCCCACAGAGATAGTTCCCTTGGAACATCCACATAAAGCTCCAGTAGATCCGGGAACCAGGGTCGCGCTGACTACCACAATACTTTGAGATAAACCACACATTGGTGAGTCACAAACTTCCGCAGCACTGCAGGCAGGATTGCTGGCGGTGGGTAGGCGTAGGCTAGCATACCCGACCAATCCTGAGTCAACGTGTTCACAGCCAACGCGTTTGGATTTAGGCTTGGTGACATGTAGACAGGGACCTGGTGGTTCCAGAATGTCGCGAACAGGTCCACCAAGGAAATTCACCAAACTTGTGAAAACGCTTGAACACATCTGGGTGTAACTGCCCTTCTGTCTGGATAATGTGAATCCGCCTGGATAGATAAACTGCTAATACATTAAGGCGGCTCGGAAAATGGTGAGCCTGACAGAAAAGTATTTTGACCAGCATAGCTCAAATAGAGTCCACGTTAACTCCAGAAGTTGTGGAGAACTTGTTCCTCCCTGCCTGTTTATGTAGGCCATCACCATAGTTTTGTCCGTGACTACTAACAGCCCGGAGACGTAAAGTTCCGGAAACGCTATCACACCCCTGCTGACCACCTCGAACACCAGCACATTGGTATGACCTGACTGAAGTTTGGGGACTTCGTCCCGCTCTCTGACTTGGACTGTAGGTGAGCTCCCCACCCTTGCAAGAAAGCGTCGGTTAAGAGACTCAGCGTTGGTTGAAACGGCTTCAGCGATACTCCTTGTAGAACATTCCCTGGATGAAGCCACCCGGCATCAACACCACTCTGGGGTTCAAATGACCCACACTCCAAAGAGCATTTAGGTGAACTTGTAGGGCCTGATATGTAGACGCCCCCATAAAGTCACCTACTGAACAGAAGTCAGGAGGCCCAACAGAGACGTGAAGTGAAGCGCTCGGCACTCCGACAACTGAACCATACTGCGGACCTGCGGAACTCGAAGGTATTGTATTCTACTTCTACAAAAACTTGAGTCTGCGCCAGTACTCTGTCTGAATTGACTACGTGCGGAAGAAAGCCTAAACCTTCTAGCAGTTCTAAACAAACTCGGTGTCCAAACTGACCTGACGAGAATCGCTGTTCCGTAACAGGAATCGTCCAAATAAAAATGGTAACTGATACCCCTGTTGTGGATGAAAGCAGCTACTGGAGAGAAAATCCTGGTGAATACCCGAGGTGACGTCGCCAGACCGAAAGGTAGAACCAAAATATTTGAACTTCCTGCGGCCCACTACAAACCGGAGGAACTTGACAAATCGCTTGTGAATTGGGATGTGTAGGTAAGCATCTCTCAAATCTAGCGAAGTGGTCCATTCGCCCTGCCATATTGCCGAACGGATAGTGTTGAATGATTCCATTTGGAAGTGAGGTGGTTTGGACAGAAACTTCTTGTTGAGGAAGCGCAAGTTTAAGATCATGCGTTTTTCCAGGGAAGCTTCTTGGAGACCAGGAAAATTTAACCAGGGTGTAGAACCCGAGAGACTGATCTGAGGCCTGTACGGAACACATTAACTGGCGAGAATGATCGGGAACAACTGAAAAGCGAGACCAATCGGAATTCACTGCCAGAAGAGGAACGACAGCCAGGTCCAAGCCGTAGCCGAGGAACCTCTAGCTGCAGGGCAACTCCTAATGGCTGGCTCAACTGATGGAATAGATCGCACCGGCATAGCCCGGAACTTCGGGAGGGGCGGCACTACTACAGAAGACGATTCCCTCTTACTGGACCTATCCGAAGGCCTCCAAAGGTTGTCCTGTTTCGCCATGGTAACTTGCTCCGCTAAGGCGCCTGACGCTGGAAACTGTCCCCTCAAGATACGCTTGATACTATCCGGAACATAGGCCGGCATATCAGTCAGTAGATCCTTCCTGCGCTGAATAACCAAAGACGCAGCAATGAAGCTGATGACACCATCATGTCTGAGTTTGCACTAGCTGCTGACGTAAGCAAATCAGCTAATGATAACACGGCTGGGTTCTTGACATCCTGGTTACCCATCTTGCTGAGTAAATTCCTGATGGCAACAAGAACTAATCCATATGAGACGAGCCTCCGGCGTCATATCCGCCATTGTAAACAACACCTAGATCTAATCTCAAGAAGAGGAGTCATGTCGGAAAAAAACCAAAACAAATGAGCCAACAAGTCATTATACTGACGCTCCGACGTAGAATCAAGCTCTACCTCCTTGGCTAAAGGGGAAAAGCTAACCGCCGACAAATCGACAGAACGCAGTGAGAGACTGGAAACCTGACACGGGAACAGAGGGCGATACCGGTGCATAGATAGTTGGTAGCGGAAGAAGCCGGAAACAAAATAAACTCAACAAACGCACCGACTACTGACGATAAGTGCTTCAACTGGGAAAACACTAACATCAGACAGCAACCCAGAACCGGAAGTGATGAGAGAGACTGATAACCCTGGTCCGAGTCATCAACAGGAACACTGGACAGCCTGGGAAGACGCACTTACGGAACACGCCTAAGCAGAGAACCGGAAACCAACCGGAAGTCAAGGAAAATACTCAAACAGGAACCCCACCTATACCGGAAGTGACAGGAAAGTCATGAACAGGAAAGTCATGAACAGGAAAGTCATGAACCGGAACTGAGGGCTAACCGGAACCAACAATCTGAAAGGCGGAACCGGAAACCAAAGGACCTAGCACTGAGTGACTTATCTGAAAACCGGAAACCAAACCAGATGTCGAGGGAGACACAGGAACAGGAAACCCACGGAGTTCGGGAATGACAGGAAACCCATGAACCAGAATTGAGACCTAACCGGAACCGATAATCTGGAAAACGGAACCGGAAACCAGGCCAAGCACTGAGTGACTTATATGAGGACCGGAAACCAAACCGGAAGTCGAGGAAGACACCGGAACCGGAATCTCGTTTGCCCTCAGGCCAGCTATGACGTTAACAACAGGAAGCGACGAGACGAGACGGCAACCCTTCTTTGAAACTCGTCACAGGCCTAGACAGAGGGCCTAAACCGCCGGTCTGATATCACTCACCGACAGCAAACTAATGCCTGCAGGAAAAACAGAAACATCGGCACAAAACGATTTCCCATTCCCAAAAATGCCCGGCCAAAATACAAGAGATTGCTATACTGAAGAATTCAAACGATAACCCTCCTCTGGGCCCTCACCAACTCACTGATGACAACCGAACTTTAACTTATTAGGTACGACACCATCTGATTTAAAGCAATTACCAATTGAACTTACCCAGCAGAGATGTGTAGAGACTCCAGGCAGAGCTACCCGACCATCGTCCAGGGCATGACGTAGACAACTGATAATGACCTCAGGGAAAAGCTGACAGATCTCGAGTAACGTCCTCCAGGCCGTCTCTCGTACCACCACACTGGTGCCTTCAAGTAAGTCTATTAACATTGGCATGGCCTCTATAACAAATGGTATGAGACTGGTCGATTCTGGACCCTGTAAAATGGCACCTGGAAATGAGGGCAAAATTGATTGATTGATTGGTGTTTTAACGTCGTACTCAAGGGTATTTCACTTATATGACGGCGGTGTACTCCAACAGTAAATAGTCACACTAACACAAACCATAAAATGTGATTGTTTGATTGGTGTTTAACATCATACTCAAGGGTATTCACTTATATGACGATGGATTATCCACTTCTTACTTTGCCTTGCTTAACACGGTGGAAAACCGAGAGGGAACCTCGTTAAAACCACCACCCGCTATATGACTCCCTCATATAACTGTGGTCAACCGAGGGGCTCGAACAGTTACGGTACCTCAAAATGTGAAGTGTTTTGCTCTGTTGGAAAATTAATGTTCATCCAGTGCTTAGTAAAGACATTATGATTATGCTCAGAACATGCTGCCCTTAGCCAGAGGGTGAGGGCAAAATTGAAATTTATGTCATACAAAATCTAGGGGCTCATAGAAGTCAAATCTATGGGTGGGTAACAGGACTGTAGATTGAATAAAATATTCAATTCTAGAAACTAATATTCAATATTTACCCTCAGTGTTATTTATCCAATATATTCATGAAAATTCAATTTGATTGTCTGCCATGATTCTCAGTACTGAAAGCATTATGTCGTCATGGTTAATACGCTCAATTTAAGCTAGGCACGCTTCGTAAGACAAGCTCCAAGGACCTGCTATATGTACAGTACATTGAAGAGGGTTCAGAAGTCCACTGCACAACTGACTGAGTCACGGCGCGGCACCATGTGCGGAAATCAAAGAAAAAATTATTGGATGAAAGATTAAGGTTATTTCACCTATACACCTATATCCCCTACATGTAGGCTTGTTCAAATTACTGACATACATGCCCATGACAATACCCGGAGGCCAATTATTGGGCGTGGGGTAAAAACTTTTTTGTTCCATTGTTACACTAGTAGCAGCCTTGAATTCATATGCATATTGCTTGAAGACAGCAACACAAACCATCGCACTCTGCGACACTGTAAGCGCCTGAAATGACGTCATATCTTTGGTTAGTTTTGATCAAAACAAACAGAAGAACCATATTTACTTTTAAACTCGCTGACACTTTTCATCTCGGATAATATCCTTTGACAAGCACTTACCAAAGGCCATAACAGCCGCCTTTCTGAATTTCCAGTCATTATTTTTGATGTTTTTATTAACAAACAGTCGTACATGTTTAACAATGTCTTTGTCACAACAATTGGCCATCAACATTAAACACGAACTGGCAGCTTCGTTGTAAGTGTTCTGTGGAAACGGAAGAGAAAATCAGAAAATAACAGAAAACAAGTGACAAACCCCTTCTAGGAGTTGACAAAACTGGTGTTAATCATTTTTTGCAAGAATTTGCCTCCTAAATGGTTGATTGTTGGATTGGTGTTTAATGCCGTACTCAAGGGTATTTCACTTACATGACGGCAGTGTACTACGACAGTAAAAAGCCACACCATCACAAACCATAAAATGTGAAGTGTTTTGCTCTGTTGGAAAATTAATTTTCCTCCACTGCTAAGTACAGAGAGCATGACTATGCTGGGAACATGCTTCCCTTAGCCAGAAGGTCGTCTGAAATGGATATAAAATAAGGTGGACTATTAATGCCAAATTGCTTTCATTAATTTTACTGGACATTAAACAAGTGAATATGACATCCCTTTATACATTTGTACAGATTTGCCTAACGGGTGAAGGAAACCACCCCGACACCACTGGCAACAAACAATGACAAGATACAAGACAATCACAGGACGCCACAACAGCTTCTTGTTGCTCCTTCGCTTCGAGAGCACCACGGCAACATGAAGCAACACGAAAGCCCACCATATAGTATCAAGCCACCCGCTAAAGAATTGAAGAAACATGGCTTAAACAGGCCACCATAGAGTATCATCATTGATGCAACATTCAGCAGAAAACTAAGAATCACATAAAAGATTTACCGGTTTGTTAACAATTTAATTTGGGCTAGCATTTGAAGAGGACTTTGTTCTGTGATTTATCTTCTTTCAAATACATAAATCCGTGTGAGGTGACGAAATACATTTGAACACCAGTCAGAGAATGATTTGTTTGTTTGGTGTTCAATACCGTACTTAAAGTTACTTCACCCATGACAGCAGAGTCTGCTTGCTACAAGGGGAGTTCAAGCCACCATAGTTATGCCTCAGTATAATATTGCTATACAAGACACCCGATACCCAACCAACGTTAAGACACCAGGTCGTTATTCTTTCCCTATATGCAGAGCCAAACAAAAAGAAACAATTTTTTTTATTATCCAACGACGATTACAAAGCTGGCTGCTATTTATTACTGATTGGTATTTAACACCATATTCAAGGGTGTTTCACTTATATGATGGCGGTGTGCTCCAAAAATTGCCACATTAACTTAAACAATAAAATGTTAAGTATTTTGCTCTGTTGAAAAAATGTTCCTCCAGTGCTACGTAAAGCAACATGATAATGCTCAGAACATGTTTCTCGGAGCCATTATTATCACTATAGTCCATAGTGATACAAGTCATTCTGTTGAAATTATGGCATTAATTCAGAAATTTGAATTAGATTATTGGTCAGCAATATGGAGTTTCAGTTACTCACAACACTTGTAACAGAAAACTTCAACACATTTCGTCCCCTAGCAGGACGATCATGAGTGATATTCTGTTGTGTATTTATTCTAAGCATCGTATGTCACTGTACTGTCACAAAGCTCTCTGGCGAACTGGCTTAATTAATGCCATTATTCACCCAACTGTTTGGTTAATTCCTTGATGTTTAATGCCGTACTCAAGGTATGTCACTTATATGATGGCAGTGTATTTCAACAGTAAATAGCCACACTAACACAAACCATAAAATGTGAAGTGTTTTGCGCTGAACTGTTTGGTGCTGCAATATTATACCAAATGTTTAGTTTATGTTAAAGGACAGCAACAAAATGTGATAGAAAAACGAGTACATGTATACCATCGACCAGAAATTCTCGTTGGATGACTTTGAATTTAAATACATCCAAGCTATCTTGAAACGTGATGTCATAGCAAAAATCTGACTCCATCAAAATATGTGCAATAGTAAAAAGAACAATCCTGCCAAGTTCTGAACTGTTCCAGATGGAGACCACCACAGAAGAAAAAACATGGTGCGATTAGACAAAGCCCAAATTCACAATGCTAGATGCTGCAGCCAATTCTGAAAGCTCAGAGATCACCAGAGCAGAGGAAGCTCCCAACAAGCACACGCTTCGAATGAATAAAATAAATTTAAGTTCTTGATTCCGTCCGTCTGTCCATGCTTACCTGTTTTGTCAGTGTATGAAGAAGAAGAGGCACTAAATCCTTCAAGGCTCCCTTCACATAAAACTTGCTAGTCCATTCAGGTGGATGTCGTAATTCTCGAGTCTGCAAACAAAAATTACATGACAGGTATGCTCAGGATTTCAGTAATTGTGGGAAAGTATTCTCAACCTGGAATCGCTAGGAACCATTTCTTCGGTTCCCAGGTTTAACCAGCTAGGGACCCGATTTTCAAAAAGATGTTTTTTTTATTGGTATTTTTTGCCGTACCTTAGGTTATTTCACTTATATGACAGCGTGCCAGCCAAATGGGTGAAGGAAACAACCCCTGACGCCACTGGCAACAAACAATGACAAAATACAAGACAATCACAGGACATAACAGGATGCCCCAACAGCTTTGAGTTGCCCCTTAACTCTGAGAGCACCACCCGCCAATGGCTTATGGTAATGGCGTTACAGAGGTTTTTGGGACACGAGTAGTACAATGCAGTCTGTAGATATATGTATCTTTTTTTACTCAACAGCACTCTTGGGTAAATCCTTTGTACTTAAATGCTTTTAAATTATATATATTATATGGTTATAAATCATGTTATTCCATAAAATTTGTGTTTAAACCTGGTTAAAACCAGGTTGCAGCCTATGATTGTTTTTTGGAGGCTTTACGTCATACTTAAGGTTATATCACTGATATAGCGTCTGCGGGCCTGCCCAAAGGGTGAAGAAAATCACCCTCGATGTCACCGACAACAAACAATGACAAGATACAACTCAAGAATAGGATGCAAAACATGGTGCAAAAACAAAGTGCAAATTTACAGTGGAAGACCAAACAGCAAATTGACCCAGTGCTCCCCCTTAGCTCAGAGAACCCCAGAGCTCAGGAAACTCTCATGTTAAAAAAAACCTAAGCGAGTTAAATAACCTTACAGCCTAAATACATCATTTCACACCAAGCAAACTGATTACTTGCACCCAATACACCTAGTTCGAAAAAGTTTTTTTGACTTTTTATGGATGTGTTGGCAGGGTATTACAGTTTGGTTAGCTCTGTAGGCAAGTACAATGTATGTTACTAACAAAATCATGATCAACTGTCAGATTTAGAGGCTGAAAAGGGAGTGCAATAATTTTGATAGGCAGAAATCTTTGAGTTACTCATCTTTTCGAGACAAGGCTGATGTGACCACATAGTTTGTAATCAACCTTGCCACATTTACCCCATTTCGGCGGTCAGACAGAGATAAAAGGGAACTAGCACAAATGAATAGACCAATCAAGTACAACTTTTCAAACAGTGTATCACCTCTGTCGGAACATGATAAACAGCGGAGAAAGGCTTACTTCTTTTTGAGCAATGGCACCAATTATGCTATTTCTTGATTGTCTGTTAGAATAGTGATGTAAAATTTCTGCCTTACATTGTTTAGTAAAAGTTTCATTCTTCCACATCTACATCTCTGCGATTCATATGTGCAGAGGGATATGGCACCATGACAAGGCTGAGACCTTTGTCTGGCAAATAACTCCTGCAAGGAGAGTAATCTCATCCTTGTTTGATCAGAAATAGGGTCTAAGCCCAATCAGGGGATGAATAATGTTTCATATCGGGAGTGACCTTGTCTCTAGATTGTTTGTTTCATTGGGGTTTTACACCGTACTTAAGGTTATTTCACTAATA
This sequence comes from Cryptochiton stelleri, assembly GCA_031471745.1. Taxonomy (NCBI): domain Eukaryota; kingdom Metazoa; phylum Mollusca; class Polyplacophora; order Chitonida; family Mopaliidae; genus Cryptochiton; species Cryptochiton stelleri. The sequence goes on from JAUELC010031928.1 coordinate 10,708, forward strand.
TGACGATGTACCAGTCCAATGGGTGAAGGAATCCGCACTCAACGCTGCTGGCAACAAACAATGACAAGATTCAATAGTAGCACAGGACATAACACATGGTACAATAAGACAAAGTGTGTAAATTTACAGTGCTAGATGTTACAAAGATCGGCCCCGTGTTGCCCCTTAGCTCCCTCCGGCCGCCTACCCTTGTCTCAAGAAGGTGGGATTTAGCCAAAAAAGCAGAATTTAAATGGCAACTAAAATATGTGGACACACTCAGAAAAAAACCCTGACATATATACAATTATACTGACCTTTCGATGGAATTTATTGCCTAGTATTTGGACAACTTCTTTAAGTTTATTTGCATTTCCTGTGACAAATGTAATTGGCTTGGACATCGTTTTATCTAAAAATTGAAAAATATATACATGCAAAACACTAAAACAGTATAACCTGGAGCCCTGAACCTCATATATCAACACTGAAGTTAAGTTGCAGAATTTACAAAAACACTTTCTACAGGGTTATAAGTTTTAACACACCAGTAGGAGCTGTAATATACTTGTATACTTATTGCCCTTAGTAACAGAGACTATGAAGGCTCAGCTTATGAATGAAACTCACCCATGCATACTGGTGGTAAAGAGAGTTAATAAGACATGTATTAAACATGTACTACCGGTGTATGCTCATGGTCAAAGGGTCAATGGACCAAGGCCCAAATCCCAGTGGAGGCATGCAATTCTGTTTTTCTCTACACTTGTAAAATATATAAATTTGTTTACAACTATTTGCACTATATAGGTAGTTTTATTGTTTTGATTGATTGGTACTAAACGCCATGCTGAAGGGTATTCAGGTCTCTCTGACCTGAATCTCACAGAGTCTTACTCGCCTTGATAATTAATTTTGTATGCAAAACCTTACTGTGACAATATAAAAACTCTCTAAAAATCGTCTTATTCTAATCTAGTAGAGTGCCTTACACTCGCCTCTGTTTTACTCATCAAGAGCCCTGCTATTTCATTTTTTATGATGGTAGTCTACCCTAACAGTAAACAGCCACACTAACACAACCATAACATGTAAAGTGTTTGGCTCTATTGGAAAAACAATGTTCCTCCAGTGCGAAGTAAAGACAGCATGACCACAGACAGAAGCCAACTTGCTTTAATGAACACTTCAATGTCAAAAGCGCCCCATTTTGTTGTTCCATTAATTATTTTGAATTTACTTAAAAAGTTGAAATACTTTAGTTGGCAATAGAGTTGGCCAAAAAATGTATTTATACAGAGACTAAAGGTTGGGCATAATCATAAAATACTTATTGAAAATTCTTATTTCATTACGTAGAAAGTGTTCAAGGTGATCGTTTCTGGTTCTATTGTCAAAAAACTAGATAGCAGATGGTTTCCAATCAGCAAAAGTATGCACATTGACTGAGAACATACTGGGATGGTTTCAAAGATTAATCTTGAGGATCTACACCTAGATACTGTCAAGAGACAAAACTGTGGATAATTTGAGTGATACCTGGACTGTTAGACAGCAGAGAATCCCCTGATGTACCCTCAATTATTACTCTCTTCTTATTTGGCGGTATTCCATCAATTATCTCTGCTTCATTCATAGCACCGTCTAATCACTTCAGATTTAGAAGGGAGCCAGCTATTTAGAAAGTTGAAAATATTTATAATAAAGAACAAACATTAAAACAAATCTCTTAGCATAAGTCAAAAATCTGAATACAGACAGTTCATTGGTTATCAATTGTTGCTGGCTTGTCCACTGCACTTTTATCAAGTACGGTAGGTCTGTTGTTTTAAGGTGTACTGATGGTTATTTCACTTATATGATAGCGGTGCCAGACTGTCAGTATTATTGGTGGCGGAATGAGGACCTCCTCCCCTGCAAGTCATGAGCAGCTTTCCCACAAACAGATGTTTTCTAACTTAGCCAAATGCATAATCTAATTCATAAGCCCCACTGGTGAGAGTGCTCAGGGGTGAGAGACATCATGCCATCCTTCATGTGTTTAAAAGTGATTTTATTTGAATTATTTCTGGTATGTTCCTGGGTGTGTATATATGTACTTATTTCACAGTACTTGTTATCATAACTTCATACTATAAGAACAGCTACCGTATTTCACGTATAATTTCGT